>DWMY01000971.1:0-17537 GCA_018249775.1 Heliconius hecalesia formosus | reverse complement strand
TGGAGGAGCAGGGCAGCGGCGGTGAGCCCATCTGAGTGAGCACGCGGTCCAGCCACTGCAGCGGCCCGTTCAGGTGCAGCTCGATCCAGCACGGGGTCGAGGTCACTGTTTGTCTCCTGGAATAGGTGAAAAAAGGAATTATAATCGCAACCTCTTGAAAATTGGGCAGTACGACTATCCGTACTATCAGTACTTATCCGTTATATCCAGATAATATAAATAAGAATTTTGATGTAGCTTGATAAGAACGTAAGGCTTAGTGGTCAGAGAAATTGGACAATTTCCAAGAGATGTGAGTTCAAATACCGCTATGTACAAATTTTCATATATTTCCTGAAAAAAAAATCTTTCCAAAGTGTATAATAATACTTTAATAATATTAAAAAATATATTTATAGTATATATTCACCTGTACTCAGCCCCCCACCCCTTGACGAAGCTCATGCGTATAGTGCACATGCGCGTCAACTGGAACACCGCTTCAAAGCCCTGCGACACTGACTGCGACAAAAGAGCAGCAAACTCTTGATTGTTGAAAATTTTTAAATTGCAACCTGTAATATGTAAATAAGATTATGTTTGATGACACTAAATTATTCAATTTATAAAATAGATAGATAAATCAATATCATTATTGAATACATTAAAAAAATACCGACTCGAAGGCAACTCTTTCGTTTATTTAATGTCATTAACTATATAAAAACATCTGATTCCAACGCTCAAATTGACTAATATTATAATTAATACCTATTTAAGATAAGTAACTCTGTATTTCTCTTTATGTGAAATATAATTTCTTTTGAGAAATAAATAAACTCTTTAACCACAACTAAAAAAAGGCTTCGGTGTTCAAATAACTAAGAAATTTATCATCATCCTCCAGCTTGGGATCTATGATAATACAGAGAGATACAGATTTTTATCTATTTTTTATAAATAATTCGAATATTTCAACTAACCTGGTGGGATTTTACATACTGTAGCAGGATGCCATCCATATCTTTGATTACAATTTGGACTTTGCACGAATATTGAAGAGTCGCTTAAACATTCTGCAAAAACTTCCCCTGTAATATAAAAGTAAAAATATTTATAAAAAACGTGCATATATATCTTATGAATCAGCGCGTCGTGTTCCGTGCAAGCGCTCTTACACTAAGTCATACATATGTATGTATTAGTGTAGTCTATATATGTAAATATTGGGTACAATAAAGAATATTCATATGAAAATATTTAAAGTGTGATGTGATATTTAAAATGAAGGAATTGAAGGATGAAGGATTCACATTTATGAAAAGATGTTATTATTCTGCTTCATGCTTATTTGTTATATAAAAGGATAGGGTAAAACTACACATTCTCAATTTTCCACACGAAATCGAGACATTGCATGTTAAGTGATAGAACTTAACGCCGCGCTTTATTTTGCAAATTCCGTTATCCATAGCAAGGTATTTTATTTCCTAAAACAAAGTATACATGTAGACAAATATTTAAAAATTATGTCACTTTTATTCCTAATGTGGGAAAAGTAGTTTAAAGAAAAAACATCTTTATACATATACTATACACATACAAATAAATAAAATAAAAACAAGAATTGAACCCTACACTCACCGCCTATGTAGTAAAGTCGGACACCCTTCCCTATATGCCGGCGGGTTTGCTCCACTACTTCATTACGATTCACATTCGAGAGAAGACCGAGGCAGAATCTGTGGAAATAATTAAAAGTATTTATTAATTGTAATATTTCTGGTCTTCACGCCGTATCTCGCTTGCGCAAGACAGACAAAGGGAAACCAGCGTTTGGAAATTCCGTTCCCCATACAATTTTAGAGGCTTTTGTTTGTTGAGTGGCGGAACTCAACGCCGCACTTTGTCTTGTTATCAGAATGAGCAAAATTACAATAATACAATCCCCTAAGTAAGTATCGAACCTAGAACCGCTGTTTTTACATTTAAGCGCTCGTCGTTGCATTAGGGGATCCATTGTATAATATTCAGGTATATAAAAATAATATAAAACCTGAAGCATACCTAGATTGTTTTGTTTGTACAAGTTTTTTATTTTATATAGTCATTATAATAACAAATGTTATTTCTTTCATTCCTCACCTCTCGCTATTACTGGGGTCCGTGAACCCGTCCACCGTGATAGAGGGTTGTGACGCGTGGAAGGTCTCCCCCACGCGCGTGTTCAACTCGTAGTAGCTGATGCTACACCAGAAGGCAGGCTCATGGTAGAGGACTGGTGCGGCCTCGGTCGCCATGCTGGGGGATGGGGTTAGGCGGGTTAGGTCTGAAAAAAAAATGGATATAGATATAAATTATACTCTAAATATATATGTATCTATCACAAAGTACGATCGACGAGTGATGGCCGCCCTGAAGTTAAACTTTTGAAGTTTATTTGTACACTCAGGACTATATTTGCGCAGCGCATCTACAGTTAACTTCACCGCATCCACGACTCATCGACCATATTGTATGTACGTGTGGAAGTTAACCGTAATTTATAACATTATTATAATTTGGACAGTTTTAACAGTCAAAATTACAAAAATAATTATGTTTAATAACAAAAACCTCTACAACGATAAGATCTGAGCATGTATCTGTTAAACATTCTTTAAGAAAAAAAATATGTTAATTAATTATAAAGTAGATAAATTTTCTATATGTTAATTAATTATAAAGTAGATAAATTTTCTTCTAAGAATGATCTTCCAGAACTTTGCGAACTTATAAAAAAAACTCACTATTTTAAGATTTTTTTTTTTATTACTTGAAAAAATTAAATGAAAAATCTTGACAAAAATCGAAAATACAAGTTCAAATTGAACTAAATAAAAATAGATATCATTTAAATTTATTTTAATAATATCTATTTTTATTGTACAGGTGAACCTACGTACTGGCCGTCTGATCCGAAGAAACTGCCTGATGTGCTGGATTTTTTCGTTTCGGGATCAGCGATGCCTTTACTACAATAGAGCTTAATTTATTTTTTAGTTATTTTGACCATAAGTGCTGTCGTTACAATGCGAGAAATACCAGAGATGCTTTGCAATTATAAAATAAACTGGGAAAGCTTCCGTACATTTCTGAACGACCACATCAACTTGAATTCGACTTAAATCTTGTGATGATGTAGAAGAGGCCTGCAAACACATCACGAACACAATACAAGTAGCTGCCTGGATTAACACACCGTCTTTAAGCAAACCTGTTGCTAACATAAGGCCACAGACCTTAGAAACGAAGGGTAAAATCGCCGAAAAACGACAGTTAAGACGGACTTGGCAATCATCGCGTCACCGTTCGGATAAGACCAAAGTCAACAGAGCAATAAAAGAGTTGAAATTTCTATTGAAAGTGGAAGCAGATGACAGCCTGAAAAAAATCTCTTATAATGATGGACCCTACTGGCCGTGGAGAACACTCCCTCTGGAAGGCGACCAAATGCGTGAACAAGCCTCAGAAGTCATTTCCACCGATAAGCCAGGAATCAACCTGGGCACGGACTGACGAAGATAAGGCTGAAACATTTGCTATGCACCTAGCTGAAGTATTCAAGCCAAATGAAGGAATTGAACAGAACGCTGAATTGGACGAAATTCTTGGTCAAGATGTCCAATTGTGCCTGCCTATCAAGCCAACGTCTCCTAAAGAAATCACAAGGGAAATACAGTTACTGGATGTAAAAAAAGCTCCTGGTTTTGACCTAATAACATCAAGAATTCTCAAAGAGCTCCCAAAAAAATGCATAACATACCTGGCCAGTCTGTTCAATGCCACCTTCAGACTATCGGTCTTTAAAAATCTGTGGAAGGTCTCGCAGATCATTATGATCCACAAACCAGGGAAGTCTCCGCATGAATGGTCGGTAAGAATACCGACCGATAAGCCTCACTCCTGTTCTGTCTAAGTTGTGGGAACGAATCTTTCTGCATCGTCTCAATGCGATCATTGAGGAGTACGATGTTGTTCCTATTCATCAATTTGGATTCAGAAAAAAAACATTCTACAATTGAACAAGCCCATCGGATATATCATGCCATCAGACAATGTTTTGAAAACAAAAAATACTGTTCGACGGCATTCCTGGATATTCAACAGGCATTCGATCGCGTTTGGCATAGAGGATTGCTGGCCAAGATAAAAGAAAAATTGCCTCACTCTGTATTCTTCATTTTGGAATCCTATCTCTCTAACAGGCTATTCCAAGTCAAGCACAGTGATGCCCGATCAACATTGTACCCTATTGAAGCCGGAGTGCCCCAAGGCTCGGTTTTGGGCCCTGTGTTATATAACATTTACACATCGGACCTACCTACCTCAGACAATAATAAAGTAACAATTGCTACCTACGCTGATGACATTGCTTTATTAGCAGTAGATAGTGGTCCCAAGACTGCAGATACCTGCAAACTCAGTTACGACCTAACATCTGATTGGTTTCAAAAATGGCGAATCCGAGCGAGCGCATCGAAATCTAACCACAACACTTTTACTCTACGGAAAGAAAACTGCCCACCTGTACATCTTGGCAACAGTGTACTACCTCAATCGGACTGCATTAAATATCTGGGCTTTCACTTAGATAGACGCCTTACGTAGAAAACACATATCAAGCAAAAAAGAGACCAAATAATCCACAAGTATAGAGGCTTATATTGGACGATGGGACGAAACTCTGTACTTAGTCTCGACAACAAATTGCTGATATATAATTCAATTCTGAAGCCAATTTGGACGTATGGAATTCTGTTATGGGGTGTCGCGAGTAAAAATAACATCGCCTGCCTTCAAAGGGTACAAAATAATATTCTACGGAATATCGTAAACTCGCCGTGGTTCACATAAAACTATGAAATTCATGAACATCTGAATATTCCAACAGTATCCTCAGAGGTTGAGCGTCACAAGAAGCTGTATATGGAACGCCTAAAATTTCATCCCAATTCTTTAGTCTCAGAATTAGTGAGCAACGCAGGCGTGGTTAGGAGACAGACAGAGGCACTGGCCTCCTGCTCCAAATAAAAACATCCTATCGCAAGAAATCTGATGATAGTCTTAATACAGACTGATAGCAGATAACATATTAAAAAAAATATATATATATATTTATTAATAGGAAATATTAAATTGTTTTCAACAAACTCACTCATGTTGTCGTTATGATCCATCGGATCACCGTCCTCGCTCATGTAGCCTGGTGGTGGGGTTTCTACTGACGACGAACTTCTATTTAAAAGAAAGATAAATATAAATAAAATATTAATTTAAAAAATATATTTTTGGGACGGACCCACTGGGAAGTGGGTTAAATTGAGTTTGCAAGAAAGAGAAGCTTATAAATGCATATAAAGCATATGAATATGTACGTATGTAACATCAAAGACAATATTATTTGCTATACATTGCTATGTTTTTTCTTTTTCAGTTTCACACTGTATCCTGTATATAGCAGGGTAGGCAAAGGGAACCTGGCAACTTAGCGTTAATACTCTCCGTTTCCATTACAAGTAATGGAGTGTCTTAACAGCTTTGAGTTCCACCACTCGACAAAATTTTTATATCTTATAAATTATTATTTTTAAAATCAAAAATATTCTTGGGCGGTTTTCACGAGGCCTTACTCTCCTTTAACATCCCCATAACTCACAGCTGCACAGTAGCGTTTTACATTATGCTACAAAATATAGGAAAGACCCTCACTTTACCCAACACCTCCTTAACTCGCACTCCTTTTCCCGTATCCAATCACTTCCACATCCTCCCTAACATCCACACAACCGTACGCCCAACCCTTCCCACAACTCACAGCTGCACAGTAGTATTGCCGGGCACCTGCTGCGCGAGGGTCGCCTCCAGGTACAAAGCACTGTGACCGCCTCCGACTCCTACGCCCACACCCGCACCAAGCACTCCCACCACGCCGCTCTGCATTACGCTGGGAAAATATGAAAAAAATATATATATACAACAGTATTTGTACCCGGACTTATTGCGTCAGGTCATGCATTAGATGCATGCTGAAACGCTCATATAGTCGGGTAAGCTTAGAAATTTTTAGTGTCAAGAAACTGTATCCTCTATGTCAATATATTGCATTTTTACTGGTAGAATTGTCCAGCGTGCTTTACCTTATCAAAATAGACCTACATAATCTAACTGACCATTAAAGAAAAATCATTTTCCTTCATAGGAAGGGAACCCAGAACCCATTGTGTTTACAATCATACATTGTTCTGATGCGCACCAACCATGATTTCACAGGTAACTGAATAAATATTAACAATATTCATAAAATAATTCAAAAACTATTTATTAATTTAATATGTAATACTTTTGTATAGAAAAAGTATATACAGAGTGTTTTAGTCATCACAAAAATGAAAGCACCGTTTTAACTATTCTATAAAAGCCTAATTCAAATAAAACGTGATTTTTTTAAATAAAATAAATAATAAAATTATCGTTGTAAAATAAAAAGCGATTTGTTAATAATGACGTATACAGCATTATCCTAACAAAGACAACGCCGCACACGCCTCATTCAGAAAATGAGTCGTAGGTATTGGCGGTGACATTGAAGTTGTTTAAGACTTATTATAGAGAATAGGTAATGCTAATCGTGGCGCAAGGGCACCAGGTGTGACTGTAAAATCAACTGATTGTATGTTCTATCCCCACTTCTTCGCTAAGCACTAAGCTAAGCGCAGCGTTGAGTTCCGCCACTTAACACGCAATGCCTGCAGAATTAGGCGGAAAGTGGGGAACGGAGTGTCTTAACACTAGGTTCTCTCTACTTACCCTGCTGTGTGCAGGATACAGCGTGAAGCTGTGAAGCTGGTAAATGCGTAAAATAGAAAGAGAGATATTCCTTTCTTGTTCTGGTACGTTTTTTAAGAATGAAAGTGGCAGATCGGTAACGTGTAGTCGTATTTTTGTAGTAGTATGTGTTTACGTTATTGGTATCTATTTGTAATTGCGTCACACGAAATACAGTATGAATAAAAATTGTAAAATGAAAAAAAAATCCTATGTCTTAATTGTTGGTTAACTTTTTTAGGTATGACTTTGAAATATTTTAGCCTATATACTTCTTCCGTAAAAGGAGCGCAGATGTTTTTATCTCGTATAAATATAGTGCGGAAGCATCTGTATAAATATAGAGACCACCATGTCGCAGCGACATCTCAAAAATCGGTGCTGTGCGTGGGGTACAGAGTGTATTAACAATAGGTTCCCTCTGCGTACCCTATTATATTCGGGATACAGCGAGATACTCACGTATCGTGATCGTGATGCTGGTAGTCGTAGGGCGGGGGCGCTCGGACTTCGCCCTCCGCGCAACGCGGCACTAATATAGGTGGGAGAGCTAGAATTTGTGAAAAAAAAAAGTATAAATTAGTCAATTATTTTTAACAAAATAGTTCCTTTTTGAAAAGTTACATAGGAATTTTGAAATTTACATATAATTTTAGTTTATAAATATCATTTGCTCTCGTGAATTTTGAAGCATTAAGTTTTGATTCTACATATAATGATAGTTATGACTGTAGGTTATGATTGGCAACTTTAAGTGCATGGAAAGAACACAAAAACTCGCTACTTACGTCTAAAGCTAAATAGATAAAAATTACAAAAAAAAATTTTTCTAAAACTTTTTTTTAACTTCACACTGAATCCCTAGCACATGGCAGAGTAGGCAGGAGGAACCTGGTGTTATGACACTCCAATCACCACATTGAGTAACGACACTCAACGACGCGCTTTGCCAAGTTACCAGAGCGAAAAAATAAAAAATGTTAAATATTTCATTTCCCCAATTAAGACTCGAACACATAACCGTTGCATTTACAATCGCACGCTTATACCTCCGCGCCAAGACGGCCTCACATATTATAAAACATTATTTAACACATACTCACCAGGCGAATCAATCTTATTGTAATGATAAGGATTGATACACACTTCGTCCTTCTTCAGCTGGTACGCGTATTCACAATGGTCGACGGGCTTTAGCTCATGCTGGCTCTGTAATAAACAAAAAATTATGCGTAAAAAAATATATATATAAATAGGATTTATTTACCTTTCCGCGGTATACCTAATGCAAGAAGAGACACTTCCTTTTCCACTTTCCGCCGTTTTTTCTTCTATAGAACTCACAACCATCGCGTTTACAGTCGTACTCTAGTGCCCCTGCGCCACGACGGCTACTATTATATTTTTTCTAAAAATATTGACATTTCTTCAACCTTCTTAGACAAAGTATATCATTTAATTACTAGTAACACTAAACACCAAAGTGAGTGAGTGACTTAGTGACAATTCACTGCACTATAGAGTCAAAAAAACAATAATCTGTCACTAACCTGAAGCTGCGGCCACCGCCACAGCCTGCAGTAAACAACATGCGGCAAACCTTTTCGGTATTGGCCGTTTATCACATTGTCATTTGGTTTAACTCTGGAAATTAGAAAAAATAATATTAATATACATAATTTTTAAATAACATAATTATTGACTGACTGTAAATGTGACATTTGTAGGTACATTTCCACTTGTGGCATGAATTATTTTCATATCCTCACTCACAATCAACAAATTCACAAACAAAAAAAAGGCTCTCTCTGCCTCCCCTGCTATATGCAGAAATGGTAATGTGGAGAAGTTGTAAAGTGTGTACATGCAATGGTTGCAGGCTCAAATAATTTTCCTTTCTGTGCTCTACTAACATGTTAAGTTTGGTTTCATATTGTTTCCCGCACATGGCAGGTAGGCTAAGGAAACCTGAATACCTAGTGTTAAGACACTCTGTTCCCCATTAAGACACTTCCATTTCCAATATTCAGGCAAATTCAAAAAAAACTGGTTTTTCATGTTGAGTGGCAGACCTCAGAGCCGTGCTTTGCCGTGTACTAGTGAGGAAATGAATATACAATTCTATTCCTTCTCAGTGGGAATTGCATTCCACAACAGTTGCTAGCTTGTGCCTTTATGCCACAATGTAAAATATTAAGTATGTAATTTACTTTTGACTTTTATCAATAAATATTAGCACCTTAATATTACCATTTTGATTATCCATACTGCTCTTTGAATATCAATTACAATTCTTTTATTACTTAGATACAAATTAAATTAGGCTAGAACTACATATACTTAATTATTTCCTAATTATTTATCAAAATATATTTTCTTATCAAAAATGATAAATTAATTACTTTTAAATGGAATAAACACTAAGCGTAATTAATAAATAAATTAAATGCTATTTTAATTTTTCCTTAACATACCCAATACCTACTAGCAATTATGTAATAAAATCTAACAGCATTGTTTTGTCAAGGCTCAATGAAACATTTTATAAATATTTAGATAATATGTATTAGTATTATTTTTTTGGGTTAGTTATATATTATTTAACATATAAAAAAGATTACAATGTTTATAAAATTTCAAGCCATTGTTTATAATATATCTCCCATTAAATGATTCAGTATTTTTTTTTAAAAGACTTGAAAATGACCTTCCTTTTTCATCATTATGTCTTACAATATCTTTGTAAAGAAATTATTTTTTTTGGAATCTTATAATTTTTGTTATAAATACAAAACTTTTTAATTTTAAATACTTGATTTGGTTACAACATGTTTTGCAATTCATATTAAATTATAGGCTTACTAAATAAAAACATAAAAAATACAACTATTACTTACTACAAAACCATATCGTACACATTAACCGCCTTCCATTAAAAACAGACAAAGAAAATAACACAAAAAACCAACTGGATACCAATAAGAATTTAACAAATTAATGCACTTCCTATGACTAAAGTACGATAAGTACGAAATAAAATTACAAAATCGAAAACCTACATATCCAAACCACAAAAAAACGTTTACCACACAAACATATATTACAGTTACACTAATAATTATTAAATTAGAGATGATTAAGAGTGAATAATGTACAAAAAAACAATTTTAAAACAGTCAGCCATATTAACAAAAAGCATCAATTGTTTTGACGGGGAGTTTGACCTTCCTTTTCGATTTTGCGTCCTGTCTGCTATTATACGACTAAATTGCGAAGGTTATTCGCACAGGGCGGGGTTAATGTGCTTAGAGTGCTACACAATTTGGTTGGGTTATATGCGTTCGGTTCATTACTGCGGCTTTTCCTTGAATCGTGTTATGTATAATTATATTATGAAATTCGTATTTACTTATTTTTGTTACAATCTTTTAAAATGTGATTCAAATCGTATTATCAATGAATCAGTCAGTTTAATTATAGTATTTGTTTGATTGACATTTTTATTTAAATGGCGCTTTATATATTATTCTTATTTAATTCTAATAAGTTTTTTTTTTATATAAACAATTACAAATTTTTAAAAATCGTAAACTTTGAAAACGAATGCATGAGGCTATAAAAAAAGGTTTTAATGAAAAAAAAAAAACCAAAACAATATACTAAGATATACAAATTGTATGCCTTATAAATAAAAAGTGGTTGAAAATAGGAATTTTATTATAATTACGTCGTTCGTCGTACATTGTATTGATCGATATTGGTATTTCGGAGGTCATCGCCACGCGATACTGAGTTATAGGTTATAGGTAGCTAGTACTTATAAATATGTAAGTTATGAAATTCAAATCTTATTAAACTCTTTATTGCAAATTCCATAAAAAAATAATAAGAATGGACTTTTTTATTTTAAAGCGAATATTAAATATACAATATAGTATACATAGAAGCCAGTAGTAATGCAGGGACCCAAGCTTGCGACTGTAAGCGTGAAAGGTTTTGGGTTCGATATATATTTCATTTCCTCAAAATGAAATATATATTTTCATTTCTACGGTCTGGCAATGCATGGAGTTCTGCCACTCAACACGCAATATGGTGAGAATTCGGTGGAAAATCAGGAAAATAATAGTCTTAATGGGAAAGGAATGTAATCACTAGTTTTTCAAGTTCCTTCCTACTTGAGGGACAGTGAGAAACTAAAATAAACGCAATCAGGAAATTGAAATACATGCATGATTTTCATTTAGGTGGTAATAGGATTAAATAATACAAGAATAAAATTCTCTGTAAAATCGAGGTTTATGAAGTAACAGATGATAAAAAGTTAGAAAACCAGTATCAACACTAGCACTTTTTCATATACCTTTGTTGAATATTTCTATTATAAGACAGAAGGAATCTTGGTTTGGTTTGGTTCTTTGATTATGGCGTTCTGAGCGTGCCAGTAGAGCACATATCACTTAGCCAATGTCACATTGTGTGGAGAAAGGAATCTTGTGATGAGGCACTTCACATATAATCCAAATTTTGATGCAATATGTTAAGTGAAAGAAGACAACAGAACACTTTGTCTTATTATGAAAATAAGAATATATAAATATTTTTTCCCCTGAATAGGAATTAAAACCACAATCATCACACCTCTCTGCCACAAGGGCCTGATTAAAAAATATATTATAATAATGTTTCATTTTACAAATTTTACTATAAATATCAATATTACTATGGTTTGTAATGAAAGATTTAAATATATTCTAGTAAGATTCAATTATTTAAATATACATAAAATCTTATAAGAAAAAAAATACATGTTATAATAGATTGTAGTTTGTGATAGTTTCTTGTAAAAATTTAAGTTATATGAACAAGAAAAGATAATATACATAAAATTTTTTAAAAAGATCGCATGATATAAAATTATGCTTCAGTTTTTTTTAATAAAAAAAATATTAAATAAAAGGCCTACTGGAATCATATTGGAATTGTTTTTTTTTATAAATTCATTATTAATATAATTGATTAAATTCATTATTACGCAAATACAATGACTTTATTTACAAAACAAAAAAAAACCCCTTTGTTATTGTATGCATTTATAAAAAAATATATAAGTAATTAAAATAAAAAGTACTAACAGAAAACAATTATAGTCAAGATAAGAGCAATCCACGTTGCCTCCGTATAGTTTTTTTATCAATTAATATGATCCTTCAATCAATTACGTAAAAATCAAAAAGGAAATGCCTAAACACAAATAATAACGAAACGTCATTTAAACACAAAAATAAATACCTGGGTATAGTAACGCATTTGGTGTGGCTGTTCTGGTTGGAGAGCGCTTTCTCCAACTCCTCGATCGCACCGCTCTTTTTTAATTTCTTTACTAAACTTTTCACCGCCTTTTCTGACCATTTATCCTCTGCTGAGGAGCCCTCGGGACCTTTTTTCCATCCCAGCAAACGCTTAACCACGGGTGGGGTAAGCGGAAACATTCCGCAGTACTTCTAAACTATTTTTCACTTTAAAATCATTTAATATAATTAGATGTGTATCAATATGATTATGTTATTCCGTATTTAGATAAACTATCGGCCATTATTGGGAATTAATGACAGTTCATATGTTCTGTCAATCAAATAAATTTGTTATTTGTCTCTTTCTCGCAACTTTACTATTACCGATATTATTGAGAGCATTTTGATAATTCTTAAATTATAAAGATATTTTATTATTATTATATTTAGCTATTTAATAAATAATTCCTTTGGCCTTTGACTTAAGAAACATACTTTTTTGTATTGAAAAAAAATTGGTCTCATAAAAATATTTTGAGTTTATTATGTAGTAAACATATTAAATATTTTACAAGAATGGAATAATTTTCATACGGTACGATTAATATTTGAGAGCTCTTGCTACATCTAGTATATAAGTTAATAATCTGTCTTTCGTTACTATTTTTCTTACTTATCTGTAAAATCTTATTTATAGAATCGAATATCTATGACGATATGATTTTTGCTTTGTTTTGTTGTCAAAATTTTAAAAATCAAAACAATTTTCTTTCTTCATAATTCAATTGTTATTTCATTATGCCAATTGTGAAGGAAATTATTATATGTTTATGACAATATCCTGGTTAGTTTATTTATAATTATTTTGCGATTATATCACTGTTCTTTTTGTTTACAACAAGTCACTAAAAGTTATGACAAAATCGAAAGATACTGGCCAAAACATTTTTACTTAAACTGGCCAGTACTTTGCATTTTCATTTGCTATTGACGACTTGGCTGGAAATATACAATGAAACTTAAGTTATAATTACAATGCAAAATTTAGATGATATATAGACTTACTGTTGTTTAGTTTTTAATTATGTTTGTAGCTTACACCTGGTTCGATGGATTCCTTATAAATTGTTTTTTTGAAAAATTCTTTAAGTATTTTCTACTTCTTACTTCATATAATAGAATTTATTCGAAATATGTTTTGTTAAAATAAGAATTTCAAAAGAAGTTATATAATTAGTATTTGAGTCTTTTGGATAACTTATTTCATTTATATTTAATGTTACTGAAAATTTAATTTGTTAAGTTGTAATTGAGCGTTCTTATAGTAATTTTAAATTTGCTGTAAATTAATTTGCTTTTAAGCAATTTAATAAATTATAAGCAAATTAATGGATGTAAATGTATTTAAGAATACAATTTTAATTGTATTTTTAAATACATTCCATTTATCTAAATGAAAATGCATTGGATCTTAAATATTTTTATTTCAATTTGGATAGTCAGCTTAGAAATAAAAAATAATTTTTTTTTAGTTCTTAACTGATTATCCATACTGATTTGGATAGTCAGTTAAGAACTAAAAAATAATAATATAGAATTATTATTATTTTTTATCAGCTTCACGTTGTATCCCGCACACAGCAGGGTAGGCAAAGGGAACCCCACTGGGGAACGGAGTGTGTTAAGTGTAACACACTCCGTTCCCCACTTTCTGCTGAATTCTAGCCGCGCCAACGCTGCGCTTAATAGCGACACCAGAGTGAAGAAATGGAAATAAAAATTTAAGTAAATATTTCATCTCCTCGAGTGAGGATTGAACCCACAACCAGTCAGTTTTACAGTCACATTTTGTGCTGCTGAAAAATTTTTGGGATTTTTTTTTATTGTATTAGGCTTTTATAGAGTAGTTATAACTGTGGTTTCATTTAATGTGGTGTTGACACTTCCACCCTGTATATGTCTAATTGAAATTTGTTTATATATTCATACCTGTAATATAATACAATATATTAGAATTTTATATATTTATATTGAATATCTTATTCAGGTGCTTATAAATAAAATAACAATGTCAGAAACACCACCTCCTTTAGTACTTTGCATGGATGATATAAATGGAAAGGAAGTGGAACTGAAAATAGAACAGAATGACAGCTTCCAAACTTTTATTAACAATTCCAAGTTTGTTTTATTAATAATAATTAACTATATACATTTTAAATGTAAACAATATATATTTTTTGTTTTTCTCTTTACACATTTATAGAAATAATATGAGGCCACCCATGGCACAGGGGCACAAGTGTGTGAATCTGAATGGGACAGTTTGTGGGTTCGATTCCCAGTCAAAGAATATGAAATTTTTAATATTTTCATTTCCTTGTTCTGGAAAAGCCTCGCTTTTCCGCGGTGTGTTCCCGGCACCCTGGTACTGATAGTATTATAAGAGGCGCCTAAAGTACGCGTGGAAGAGTCACGTCGCCAGTAATGGCAACACGCATGGGCAGACTCGACTAGATCATTACCACCAATTGCGTTTATTAGGTAATGCTGGGCTCCGGCGCCCAACCCCTGCCCCTCCCTGAAAAATGATAGCGGCACTAAGAAATACACTACTCCAGGAGGGTACCAGTACCTCCGGTAATTAATTGATTGATGACTGTCAATTTGGCTTCGGCCATGGTCGCCCAACTGGTGATTTTCTGGTCTACCTAACCCACTCCTAGGCTGTGGCTATCAAAAGCAAGGGAGACGGCCTAGCAGTTAATTTGGACATGGAGAAGACGTTCAATCGAGTTTGACATGGGACGCTCCTTGCAAAATTTCCATCCTACCGACTTCCCAGGAATTTATGCAAGTGGATCGCCAGATTTCTCACTGTGCACAGCATCAAGATCGCTGTCGACGGTTTTTACTCCGAATACATGGCGGTGAACACTGGAGCTCCCCAAGGCTGCGTCCTGTCCCTTCCGCTGTTTTTTCTACATATCAGTCACATGTTAGAGGATTCTAGCCTTCTTTGCTTTGCAGATAATAGCACAGCGGACGTCTTTCTCGGGTAAACGTAGACCAGTGCCGAAATAAACTTGTGTCTTCAGTTAAAGCAAGTTTAGGGAATGTTTTCTCATGGGGTGAAAGGAACTTGGTTCAATTCAATTCAATCCCAAGAAGACACAAGTTATGCGCCTGAACCACTAAACCCCATTTGTCCTATCGCCAGTCTTCCAAAATACTTAGCTTATAGCCGCGTCCAGTATTAGCATATTGGGAGCATTTCGAGAGACTGCCAATAACGCGATCATCTGGAAAGCAAGGTCAAGTTGGCCTTAAAGAAACTAAGTGTCATCAACAGAGTGAGGCAGTACTTCACGCCAAAACACTGATCGCCCAGTCCCAGTTTGATTGAGTCCCGGCACTAAACACGCAATGCCTCTAGAATACGATGAAAAGTGGGAAACATAGTGTCTTAACATTAAGTTCCCAGTTCTCCAGAAAGGGCTAGGTGCGGGATGCAACGTGGACAAAAAATTCAATTAATATCAGTAGATTTGCATATATGTTGATGTGCACAATAACTTTGAGGTCAGTTGTGGCGCAAGGGCACAAAGTGTGACTGTAAAACCGACTGGTTGTGGGTTCGATCCCCACTCGAGGAGATGAAATATTTACTTATATATATATATATATATATATATATATATATATATATATATCGAACCCACAACCAGTCGGTTTTGCAGTCACACCTAGTGCCGCTGTGCCACGACCGGCCTCAATATTGCAATCTTTCAATATTCGTATAATCACTCAATATTCTCATTTTATAGTTGCTATCACAAATTTCATTCGGAGTAACATCTTAATAATATAGCTTATATGATAGATAATTATGTCTTTTGTTTTATATATTAAAATCGTTAAATAAATAAATATATCATGTTAAACTGAGTATGTAATGTTTTTCAGAACACTTCTCGGATATGAAATCGATCTTAATTCCGTAACAGGCAACCAACAAGTGTCTCTCGATGACAATGCCTACACATTTCTTTTAAGTGCTGAAAAAAATCTTAGTGATTCTACCCTAGACCCAACAAATTTCGATCTAGGTGCAAATCAGGCTGGTACTGACGATTTGGTCTACATTTTAGACGATGGCACTCAAATTCGTGCTTCCCAAATACATTTTGATAATGACGACCCCCTCACTGATTTAACATTAGAAGGATTACCTTTTGTTAAACATACAAATAACGTCGATGAATCAATTGATGACAATACAGAGGTCGGTGAAATTAAAAATATTAATATTACCAGTCCAGTATCGAATAAGAATAGTCCAAAGTATAGTTTCGCGAATACTCTACCGTTTAAATTGGTTTCTAATAATGCAGCTAGTTTCGAAGCTCAATTTACGAAATATCTCGAAGAAAAATCTAAAACGTATGCAAGTTTGCAATTGGCGAATAAAAATAAATCGCCCAGAACGTTGATTAGTGAAAATTATAAAAATAGTGATATAGCAAATCGTAATGTTTATACTCGAGAGGATATTCTCGATATGTTTAAAAATTCTCCTGTAACTTTTCTTCCTTATGATAATAAAAATTGTGATAAGCGTAGGCATGTACGAAAAACTGATCCATCAAGACTTGGTAGGAATTGGAACCACAAACCTTTAACAGATATAGATGTTAAAGACAAACATATTTGCTATATATGTGGTAAAATCGTGGATAACAATGAAAAATTATATATTTTTGATAAAGAAGACCAAATGTTACACAGATGTGAACAAAAGAAATATACCCAGCTTAAAGTTATTTGTGAAATTTGTTTAACAGAAAATTTTGTGGCCAGTCGACTTAAAGGCCCTGAAGAAGCATTAAAAAATGATGAATTTTTGGTCATTAAGAATAATCAACAGTTTATTTTTAAGAAAACAAGTTTGATTACGTTTAAACATACTTATAAATCTAATATTTTAAGTGATAATGATATTAAAGAAAGCTCAGAGTTTGTAAACGTAGAAATCGGTCCCGACGGTGAAATTATTACTAAACCAGTCTGCAATATTAAGGCTGATGATCTAATAATAATAAAAGATGAGAAAAAAGGTAGTTCCAGTGACGTAGAGATTATAGAACCTGAACCGGAACCGGAAATTGATTTAGATAATATAGATGAAGACGAAAATGTTAAAGAGTTTCTGGGGAAATACCAAAATGATAGTAGTGATGTAAAAGAGTTAAAATGTAGGTTAGTGATGATATGGATTCAGTCTTAGAACTCTAGCTATTACCTTATTTTCATTTACTTTTAACTGTTTCTAGGAAATGTTAACAGCATAAAATATTTTTTATTAAAGATTATTGCATAATGATAAACTGATGTATT
>DWMY01000970.1:0-17550 GCA_018249775.1 Heliconius hecalesia formosus | reverse complement strand
TAAATTTTTTATAATAATTTCAACTCGATAGCTCGATCTTGATATAAATGATCTTGATAGACGAAACGATTGATATATAAATAATAAAGTTATCGGGACCCCTAAAAATAATAATAAAAACATTTATGTTTAAGCATAGTCGAAGTTACTACTCACAGCCATTACATTCAGTCAAAAAAATATAGAATAAGCGGCACAGCGCAGCGACTAGGTTGGGGCTGGGCTCTGGGTTCGATTCTACTATTCTAACTATTTTATTTCGTCGCTTTGATAATAATAGTGAAGAGAAAGTAAAGCATTGAGTTTCTACACTCTAAGATAAAAAACTGAACGGCACTTGGCAAACGGAGGGTTTTAACACTAAGTCCCCTCTATTCACCCTGCTATATGCGGGATACTGCGTAATGCTATATTATAAACTTTTTCTTTAAGCTTCACGCTGTATCCCGCACACATCAGGGTAGCAGAGGGAACCTATTCTTAAGACACTCCTTTCCCCACTTTCTGCCGAATCCTATTTCATCTTCTCGAACGGGACTCGAATCCACAACCAGTCGTAAAACCGAATTGTGGTTAGTCACACTTTGTGCCCCTGCGCCACTGGCCTCAACCTTTTTTTTAAAATATATTATCACGTTTTTCCATAGTGTGACCATTACGTCATGATACTACATTTTACGTGCTATCTCTGATGAGAACCCGTCCATGCACTCAGTTAATGAAATATCGACTGTTATCACTATCACTTATCAGTGTTCGATACTTTGTATTCGATCCATAATTTTTTAGTGTCCTCGTAGAGGCTTTATGTTTTTATATTTTTATGTGTACGGTATCGATAGAACTACTATATAAATTACTTTTAATAAAACATTTTTTTTAGATTCAAGATCATCCCTCATCCCCATATATTATTAGGGCTTACATATATAAGTATACATAGAAGTAGGTAGGAACAACGTCGCGCTTGTTACCAGAGCAAAAAAATAAAAATATAGATATCAAACCCAGAACCTTTGTTTTTACAGCTAGACGCTATGCTGCCTTTGCATATTGAGTGGCAAAACTCAACGCCACGCTTTGCCTTGTTACCAAGACGAAGAAATGAAAATATGAATAAGAAGTAATTAATTCCTACGAATGACGATCAAACCCAAAACCTTCGCATTTACATTCACTCGCTTGTGCCACTTCGCCACGACGGCATCTGGTGTCATACATAACCCTTAACCATTTTATTTTGCCCACACGGACAAAACTACGGGAAAAGTTAGTGGTATATGAAATGAATTTACATCACCCTTAACAACTACTTACAAAGTCAACACGACACATTTGAAATGGTAATTATGCATTTGGAATATCTATTGCACTAGCATCTGTTTCATGATCTACAACTGCTTCTAGGTTCTACAACTATTATTACATTCGTTCCTAGAATTACAATGAGATGAAGTTAA
Organism: Heliconius hecalesia formosus; assembly: GCA_018249775.1. Lineage (NCBI taxonomy): Eukaryota > Metazoa > Arthropoda > Insecta > Lepidoptera > Nymphalidae > Heliconius > Heliconius hecalesia. Next base: position 16,090 of record DWMY01000970.1, on the reverse strand, counting down.
GCTTCTACGAAAAAGGGGGAGGTGGAGGAAAATGGGACAGTTGAACATCGTTTGATGCATGAATTGCGCAGTATATTCTGGCTCCACTTGAAACAATGGAAAACAATTCAAACGCTGTGGTGAGCAAAGTACGGCGTTGTGTTCCGCCAATCAAAAGATATCGAGCTTGAGCGCAAAATGAAGAATGGAGTGACACTTTATTGTATTTGCCTGTATCGTTTTTTAACAAAATTCGTCTTGGTTAACAAAATAATTTGACTAAATAGCCCCACGAGTGGGCATTGAACCTATAACCATAGCGTATATAGTCAAACAACCAAATCAAACTACAACATAACAAAAAGACAACTATTCAAAAACCTACACTTACTAAACTTAAATATTAATCATAGGTTGAACTTAGAAGGTCACATGACACTTTTGTCCCTAGAAAGTTCTCGATTGAATAATGAATGATCCAACGAAGTCAATACGAACCGAACTTTATATTCTGAAGAGGGTTCTAAGTGATAAGAGGTAAAGGGGAGAGTGCGGCAAGAGGGGCCAGTAAACGTTGGTTAAACGTAAATAGCAAACTAGCCCTTACTATATTATTAAAAGGTTTGGTTTAACATAGAAGATTGGTTTAATTTAAAATTTGAACAGTGGTTTTGGTTGAAATATGATGCTTGAATTATTAATTTGTTGGAATGTATTTTTAGCATCATACTGTATACCATATATACACTGCTCAATTTATGAGAAATTGCACATAGTGTGAGAGCTCAACGCGCTTTGCCTTGTTACAAGAACTGGAAAACGAAAATAATTTATTCCACTAATTGGGAATCGAACCCACAACAAAAGGTATTAAAGCACGGCGCTTATTTCCGCCACTTCACGCAGCACATCGTCTCTAAATCTGAGAGGAAAGTGGAAACAAAGAGTATTGACACTAGATGCCCCTAACTACCCTGCTATTTGTGAAATACTGCATAAGGCTAAAAAATAATCCTACATTTATTGTAATAAAGTTGTGTGATACATCTAATGTTATATTACATACGAAACCCCAAAGGTATCGTTTTTAATAATAAATGAAATAATTAAAATGTTTTTAGCCCCTCACGCAAGTCTTTTCATTCATAATATATTACGTTGATTATTCTTTTTCATTATATCGATTATGTAAAAGTATATCCTGACTATAGCTAGATGGGCAGAGGGAATCAAGTGTCAAGTCACTTCGTTCTCCTCTTTCCGCGTCAATTTTGAGTTATTCCGTGTCCGTGTCTTTATACCAGAGCGAGAAAATTTAAATAATTCCGTCCTTGAGTGAGAATCGAACCTACAACGGTCGCTTTTACAGTCACTCGATGTGCTTCTTACGCCAAGATATATTAATCGCTCAAAAAGAAATATTTCAATTATGAAATATTAGCACTTAGGCCAGTCGTGGCGCAGCGGCTCGAAGTGTGACTGTATAACTGACTGGTTGTGCATTCGATCCCCACTCGAGGAGATGAAATATTTTTATTTTCATTTTCAAATATTTTTCATTTTCATTAAATTCCTTCTGCCTACTCTGCTGTGTGCGGGATGCAGCGTGAAGCTGATAAAAAAAATTAATAAATAAATATTAGCACAGAGCTGATATTTGGAAGAATTAGAATCCTTGGGTAGAACATTACAAATAAAATATCAACCCAATCGACCCGGTCCTGTATCCGACCTGTGTTCTATATGGCCGAAATTATAAATTGTTGTAAACAAATTTTTTCGTCATATTTTTTTTGTTTTTGAGGCCGTCGTGGTCGCAAGGGCACTAGTATGCAAGAGTAGACGATTGTAAGTACGATTCCCACTCGAGCGAGTGAAATATTAAATGTTTTATCTTCCCTCTTGTGACGAGACAAAGTGCGGCGGTGGCTCCATAATTCAGCGGAAAATGCGGAACGGAAGTGTCTTAACACTAGGTTCCCACTGCCTACCCTGATATATATGTATTAAGATGGGCAAACACATACATATATTCGTAAATTAACAAATATTTCAATCGGTCAATTTACATAAAAATTTGAATCTACTACTAGCATACTTTAATTTATTAGTTTTTTTAATAAATATAGTTACAATAGAATACAGTCAAATAGAACATAATATTATGATTAATTCAGTAGCGTCTTTAAGGAACATTAGGCAACTCGAACAGAGCTTGCCAAGATTCTTTCATTATATACTTAACCTAGATCCTTGGAAAACTAAAATTACTTCCGGTCTAACCCTTTTTCGCTTGATGGAGAGTTTTTCGTGAGACTATCTAACATTATTCTAACGAGGGTGAGTGATGAGTCACTACGTGCTCAAGTTACTGTACGCTTAGTAAAAATAAAGAGGGAAATGGGAATATTACTGGTTAGAGGCCGACGTGGTGGAGTAGGACATAATTATGGTCTGATTGTTGGAGTGTTGATTTAAGGTACGATCCCTATCGTACGATCTGAGCAATAAATATATTTAAAATAAATGGCTGTAAGGCCGTCGTGGCTCATGGACACAAGTCGGACTGTGACGCAACGGTTGTGGATTCGATTACCACTCGGAGAAATAAATTCGATCTGCTGAAACCAAGGCAAGCCGTACTGCACACAATGCATCGAAAATTCAGCGGAAAGTAGGACGGAGTGTTTATCACTAGGTTCCCTCTTCCTACCCTAAAGAGAACTCTAGTGAAGCTAAAAAACATATATAAAATCAATAGAGATAAGAAGTTAATAAATCCTTTTAATTAGAGGCATTAGGAATTGCTTACTTAATTGGCTAATATTAAAATATGACGTGTGCAAAACTTCTCGTTAGTTGGTCTATTATATCTTTAAAAACTAATTCATACCAAGATTATTAGTATTTGAGCCAAATCAGACATTTATATTCCAACGTAGTATTTAGGCAAAGTTTCATCAAAATCAGTTTAGTAGTTTTAGATATCATTAGGTATTTGAAGTCATACTCCAATTGAAACTACTACTAAACACTTAAGGTCTTCACTAATAAAGGATCTGGGTCGATCATTAAAAAATCTTTCAACTCAGTTTCCATTGATATATACAATCTAATTGGCGCCTTTGTGTTTAATTCTTGTTACGACTTCATTTCTCCTTTGATCGATCAATGTATTCAAAGGGAATGATTTACTACAAGGCATGTCTGATTGTAACGCGATGGGTATGGGTTCAGTTCCCTCTTAAAGGAATAGTTATATTATTTCCCCAATCCATTAAGACATAAGGCGACGTTTAATACCGCTTAGCAACACGCAATATCTCTTAAATTGGGTAACGAAGCTATTTTCTCTATATAGTTTTTTTTTCTTCACGCTGTATTCTGCATGTAGCATGGTACGCAGAAGAAACCTAAAACTAAAACACTCCGTTGCCCACGAACCGAGAAATTGAACGCCATGCTTTGTCTTGTTACCAGAGCAAGGAAATTAAAATAGTTCATTCCCCTCATTGGGATTTGAACCCACAATCGTTGCGATTACGGATAGAACTGTAACATTGCGCCACGACGGCCTTATGTAAAGTTCTATTTCTTTCGACAATTTTCAATAGTCTCCATATAACATTAAAGTAGAGGAAACCATTATAAAAGTTTGAAAGTTATTCTTATTATGTTTCTCTTATTAATTTATAGTTTTGAAGCATCTTGCAATGTATTGCATAAAAGAAGAATAGAAAAGAATGATTCATACTTGAGCGTGTTTTCAGTTAAGAAAATATTTTATAATGAAAAATTTCCTTACGTAAAATAATTTCAGTTGGAAAACTACAATTTTACAGCGAAATTTAAATTTGAGTAGAGCTAAATTATTTATGAAGCCATCATGACGCATTGCGACAGAGTATCTGACTAAGCGCGGTTGGTTGTGGGTTCGATTACTGTTTCGGGGGTCAGAAATATCACATTGTATTATAATCCGTTTACAGCCCGAATTCAAAACTCTGTATGTTGATAGCTGTAAACGCGATTATTTTTATTTCCTCGCTCTGGTAACAAGACAACCAGGTGACGGAGACTTTCGCCACTCAACACGCAACGTCTCTAAAATTGGGCAGAACCCACATTTTTTGACATTAAATGAATCACCACTCAATTTTAGCACATTTTATAAAAAAAACTCCGTATAATCACAAAAGAACATAATTACGAGTGCAAAGGGTTCTAGGTTACATCTGCCTGCATATCCCGTTATATTTGGGATACAGCGAGTAGCTAAATGAACTGATAAGAAAACATTACATACTTTTATGAATTGAATTGAATTATTATCACTGAATTGTCATTATTTTGTATAATGCAAAGAAGGAGTTAATTAAAATTTACCTACAATTTTTTCTAAAAATTAGCATTTATTTTTTATCTGCATTAATTCATTCAATTTTTTTTATTGAAATGGTGAAGATTAATTACAAGTAACAAAAAAAGCAGAGACAATCTAGTGTTAAGACTCTCCGTTCCCATTTTTCCGCCGAATTCTGGGGGCGTTTCGTGTTGAGTGGAACTTAGCGCCGTGCTTTGCTTCGACAGCAGAGCGAAGAAATGGAAATGTAAATTTAAATATATATTATACAAGTAGCAATGCGCTATTTAATTACAAATAACAATGAACGAGGCTTAGAACGCTTAGCTCGTGCATCTCTATTGTTTGTTTCTTCGACGGAAGTGAATCGTGTTTCTACAGGCATGCAGCCGGCGTTCAACGATTTTTAAGACATTATCAAGTCAAAAAAGTAAATTCGTGGCACATAACGCCGCGCTTTATCTTGTTGATCAGAGCGGAATAAAATAGTTCCAATTAACAACTTTCGCGAAATAGCATAGAACCCAAAACCATCAATAAAAGTTAATGATTACATCGATAGCGTCATAAAAAAATACGAAATAAGAGGTAAATATTCGAAAAATCAATTTATTAATTAAGCAACCGTCCACTTATCGGGAGCAGTCATTCGGTGACGAATAAATCGATATCAACTTGATAAAAGCTCTACGATATGCCTGGAATTTAGTGTTAATACATATTCATAAGTGAGTTAGTGAGTTAGCTTAAGCGTTAAAAATATATATTTAAATAGAAAAAAAAACATGATATAGAGGTGAATTTCTGTAAAAAAGCAATATTTTATTAACTTTTTTTAGCTTCACTCTGTAGCATACAGTAGATACTCCATTCCCATTAAGACTCATCGGTTCCCCTCTTCACCAGAGCGTAGAAATTAAAATATTCCATTCCCTCTAGTGAGAATCAAACCGACATCCATCGCGTTTTCAGTCGCATGCTTGTGCCCTGCCTGCGTCACGTAGGTCTCAAGTTTTGATTTGTTTCACAATGTATTACGTGGTTATGCTCAATTTTCGAGACATCGCACGTTGAGTAGCAGAACTTGCCGTAGCCGTAGTCTGTCTCCTTATCAGTGAAGTACAATGAAAATAATAATTTAAACCCTGAATTTCTTGGAAATTGTGGACATCGATCCCACTATCCTATGGTTTGGCTTACGCTTATCGAAATGTTCCCATTCATGAGAAAATTTAATACTCAAAATTCTTCAATTTTTGGTCAATTGATATAAAGTAAGCGTAGCGCGGCGTAGCGTCTGAAGCGTCGTAAGCGTACCGGTTGTGGCTTCTGTTACCGCTCGGGGGAGTGGTGTATTTTTATGTCTTATAGTCTAATAACCAAGAATAGTGATATACTAGATTCATGACGTTAAATATTTCTATGTAAATCACTGATTTCACCAAGGAAGTAAAGCTGCAGGTAAAAACTAGCTTTAGGTGCATGTAAAATGTTCCTCAAAATACAGTTCGCACTTAAAACCATCGCCTCTACCTTAATTTCCCAATGTTAACTAGGTACTAGTTTAAAATTCCGAAATTTAAATCAAATTTTGCGAAATACAAAAATGCATAATTTCCAAATTAAATTGAGGCTGAGTCACTCAGGGGCACAAACAAGTATGCGACAAGTTGTTGTTTCGATTCCCATTCTAGAAAATTAAATATTTATTTTCATTTCGCTATGATAACGAGCCAAAGCGCGGCGTTGAGTTCCGTTACTCAACACGCTATGGTTCTAGACTTCGGCGGAAGGTGGAGAACGTTTATGTTTTCGAACTTTCACATTTATATTTATGTACAATCAGCACTAAAAAAAAACAGTGGGGAACGGAATACAACATACGGGATACAGCATGAAGCTAAAAAAAATAAATTCCTATTAATAGCATTTTAACTTATACCTCCCAGTGGTTTCAGTAAGTATTTACATGAAAATCTTATGTTTTTTTTATTGACGCCTAACAATATACCTCTTATAACAATTTTAACTCTACAAAAGGTCTACGAGGGTCTACGCGGGTTCTATGAAGGGTCTATGAAAGGTACGCCTATATATTTGTAGAACATTTTATATATAGAAATGGTTACTGTATATTTTCATTAGCTTTATTTTTGTAACAATAATGCCTAAGAGCCTTAAAACTATTTAAGTTCCAAAAAGCATAGTGTATTCGTTTTTACTTGTGGTAAATAATTTTATAACTAGGTATATGTATATAATATATATTTTATTATGTATTTTTGTGTTTTTTCTAAGAGGCAACCTGGGAACCTAGTGTACTCCGTTCCCATTAAGACACTTCCATTCCCCACCGTTTTTTATGTTCTGACTGTAGAAGTATATGTCATGATGGACCTGGCCTCAAGTTTGTGGATTGTTTATATGAGAAGTTGTTGCAGTGTTTTGTATACAAAATAAATTGTCTAAGTGTAAAACAGAAAACGCAATGATATGAATCAACACAGCCTTAGTATAGGCCTTCCAGAGGGTAAAAGGGCTCCCGGTCCTCCGCCTCCCGCATCACGTGGTCAGTCCGTTTAGCTGGAGGGCACCCTACACTACGCTTACCAACCCGCGGTATTTCTCTTATACTAAATTAAATATATATCTAAATCTAAATTTGATATAAGTAACAGTTAGGTATTCTTATATTATATCGTTTCTTGGAACCACAATCATCTAATATAATAACAATAAGCCTGGATATTAAATTTCCACTACATAGAAGATATCACTAACTCAGTCCATTTAAAAAATGAGTGCTATTCGATCTCTGTTTATTAATAAGACAAAATTTGTTATTTTAACCGTGACTGTAAACGCGACGGTTGTGGGTTCGATTTCCACTTGGGCAAATTAAACATTTCATATTTTCATTTCTGCCTTTGCCTCGCGGTAATGAGACAAAACGTGGCGTTGATATCCACCATTCAATACACAACAAATGCGGAACTAGTGTCATAATAGAACTGACGGGACGGTCTTAGGTTGAGGAAAATGTCTTGGGTTGAGGTGATTGAAAAAATCGGCCCAACTCAGGAATCGAATCTGCAGCCACTTTATTTATGAATTGTCGTACATATTTACTATCTAAAAAGGTAATAATGAAAATTACTATGGAAATTCTAATGTCCTTATATATACATACTGAGACTCGTTAGCTAATTCGTTTATATTGAAATTAGATACGATCTAATAAGCTTTGTGTAGATATATATGTGTTATATTAAATATAGCCTATGTTTATTGTTAGTTAGCATATAAATTTTATGATAAATCTTATGACATATTTTCCTCGCTCTGGTAACAAGACAGTAAGTGATGTAGAGTTCCGCCGCTCGACACGAAAAATCTTGAAAATTAGGACAGAAAATGGAAGGCGGAGTATCTTAGCAATAGGTCCCCTCGTCACTTGCAATACAGCGTGGAATGGAATACAGCGTGAAGTTAAAAAAATTTGCTAATTTGTCCAAAAATAACTCTTGAAGAATTGCTAAAAACGTCAAAAAAATGTGGTTTTTTTTTGTTCCAGGTTCGGTACATTACGCCGTATTTGAAACTTTGCCTACCACGTTGAATAATTTATTTTGGATCCACATTTTTATTTCATTTTTGTTTTTGCATCCAGAGGTTCTTTTTTCGGTTTCGGGTCTAACTTTTTTCATTATAAATTAAAAACTCTCATTTTGTGCGTTAACATACAACAACTTGTAATTTGCCCCGACTTGGTCCAACAGTTGATATATTTGTGTATATCTTAGTTTAGTTAGGAAGGCTAAACGTGAGGAAATCTAAATGTTCACCGAGTGTGAAGAAACCCGCAACCGTCGCGTTTGCAATTAGAAGAATTAATCAACAATCTTCTGGAGTCATTCATTCTTTGGAAGTGGCTTATATCTTTTCATTTTCCGAGTGGAATCCGTACCTAGGACTTCGTCAACGTCTTTGAAATAAATCAGTATGCCGCTACGCCAGGACGGCCTCAGTGTTTAACACATTTTGGCATTATTCTAGAGTTTCGTACGGAATAATAAAAATTTAGATACAAGATCACTTGATCACAGAATGCTTGTCCATTTTCCCACATAATTTATTTTAAATTGTCTACGTCATAAAATATATCTGAATCGATTCAGTTAAAATTTTGTGCACACATCTATTTAAAACGGGGACCAAATCCACATTATATATTCAAACACATGAATAAGACCAATTTACTGGCTGCAATTGAAAGTAAAGAGTTTTACTTATTTTGGTCTATCTGAACTAATATTATAAATCTGAATGATTTTTATGCTGTATCCCACACATAGTTGGATAGGCGGGACCTGGGAACCTAATGTCCGATCACACTCCGATCCCATTATGACACTTCCGTTCTCGATTTTTTGAGATTTTTAGTTGGCACTTATTTAATCTTAAATCCTAAGAACTCACTGGTTTGAATTAAAAAAACTCACTTTGCTACTTTATATTCTGTTTATCGAGGAAAGTTATATATAGGCTATATTATTTTACATTGTAATCAAAAAGGAGAAGTAATAATTATAATTTTTGTATGACAGCTTTTTATTTTTTCAATTTCATCAAGCAGGCAAAGCCACAGATAAAGCTAGTTATATAAATTACCATACGAATTTTAACAAATATCAAATTATGGTAAGAAAATAATATAATTCGTTTATATGTACATACTCGTATGAGATTTTTCTTAACGTAACTACTAGTCAAACTGAACGGTCAACTCTAAATTAGGTCAATCGATGTACAACACATGTATTTTTGTGAAATCTTCGTACAGCGACAGAATTATCTTTATTCCTGACTGTTCGGGTCCTGTCTAATTTTTTATATTTTTTTCTAAAAGTATATAGAAAAATTAGAGACCAGTCGTGGCGCAAGAGCACAAAGTGTGACTGTACAATCGACTGGTTGTGGGATTGATTTGATGTCATTTATTTACTTTTTAAAGGTAAGCGGAAGTAACCTGGGAACCTAGTGCTAAGACATTAGGACACTTCCATTATCCGCTTTCCGCCATTCAATATAAATATGCATTTATATTGAATGAACTGAATAATGAAATTGAATAATTGAACTCAACGCCGTGCTTTGCCTCGTTGCCAGACTGAGGAAATAATAATATTATATGTTTCATTACCCGAGTGGGAATCGAACCCACAATCGTCGCGTTTATCTTCGGGCACTGTCCTCACTTACCTAATCACTCATACATTATATATAAGGCATTACTATAATTACGTTTCTAGTCACGATATAGCTTTAGGCATGTCGAACATAAATACAATTAAATACTTATTGTTTTTTTGTTCTTATATTTCCATTTCTGATGATGGATAAAGTATTTTATTTTGTTCTTTCTCTCCAGAATTCGGCAGAAAGTGTCTTAATGAGAACAGAATGTCTTAACAATATCCTTTTGCCTACCCTCGTGTATCTCTATACCTCGATACATCGTGAAGCTGAAAAAAATCCCTTTTTGAGACCATTTTGGCGCAGGAGGACAGCGTCTGACTGTAAACACAACATTTGTGGACGGTGGCGACTTATTACAACATTTTTACATTGTTAGCATCTGTGTAGAGAGAAACTTCTGGTACCCAAAGATCAACAGTCAAAGTCAACTCAAAGTCAAATAATGTAGCAATTCAATTCTACTTCTTTATTCTTGATAAATTTTTTTAAACGTCAAATATTTTAAAGTTTTATTGTCTCAGACTTGAGAGGGATCAGCGCAAGAAATTAACCGGGACTTATTGTGCTTCAAGTTAAAAATTACCTACTAACTAACTTCACGATTTATCCCTAGCGGGGTAGTCAGAGAGAACGAAGCGCCCAACGCTACGGTAAAGCAGTTTGCATCGGAGCCAGCAATTCATTCCCAAGGCGTGTAATCATTTTTTTTAGCTTCACGCTGTATCCCGCACACAGCAGGGTAGGCAGAGGAATCTTAGTGTCAAGACACTCCGTTCGCCACTTTCCGCCGAATTCTGGAGGCATTACGTGTTGAGTGGTGGAACTCAACGACGCCCTTTGCCTCGACAGAGCGAAGAAACAGAAATATAAATTAAAGCAAATAATTCATTTTCTCGAATGTGCATCCAACCCACAACCAGTCGTGTTTACAGTCGCACTCTGTGCCTCTGTGGCCTCTAAATATTATTAATCGCTAAAAACAATCATTTGGCCAAAAAGAGATGTAATAATCATTTAATTGTCACAAAAAGAATCGAATAAATGATAAAAAACAAAGAGGCTATCAGACTTGTATTTATGTACATTGCACATACATATGATCACACACACGTATGATTTTTTTTTTTACTAAAAACAGTTAACAAACGCCGTCTTACGCCAATAGAAATAAGCCGAATATTTTAGAATAGTTCAATTAGAAATCCATCCAAGGGTTTTATCCTTCACTTTGGACTGCATCATCAGACCAGCTAGTCAAATTCAGTTAAAATGGGTAAAATTCAGTTTCTTATATTTTATTATTTTATTGTTTCTTATATTTTACTTTATTACATAACAAACAAAGTTGCATAGTTGCAAGTACCTAATAACACGCCTATATTAAAAATCTCTCGATTATATTTGTTACACTCTTCTCGTCTCCATCTATCTTTACAAAAGATATTCAATAAATGTATATAAAACGCTTTACTAAATGATTGACAGACAACACACAGCCGTAGCGTTGAACGCTACAATTTGGCATGTAAGCTAGAGAGTATAGAAGAGCATTATGAGAAGATTATCCGAAATCCCTATGGGAACGGGTAAATAGGAGTATTCCATTACGGAAACGTACAAAAAAACTGAGGAAAAACGTAGCGAGATTTGAACCCGCACTTCCTGGAAAACGTCAAAGTGCTCTGATCACGAAATCATACGTTCAGTATTCAAGTTTTTTTCCAGTACGTTTGTATTCCACGCAAGCGGAGTTGCCAAAAAATACTAGTTTAATATAAACAAAAATAAAACTAATGAAAAAACCTTTTTACTTAATTATTTAATGTCAATTAAAATTTCATTACAACTTCCCTTTAAAGCTTAACCCCAAAATAAATAAAATTCATAATAAAATGAATTTAAAAATAGACAAAATATAAATAGAAAGATCTTTTTTGCATTTTTAAGCGTGCAATAAAAAAAATGACAGGTGGAGGACGGAGTGTCTTTATTCTAGGTTCTCTGCCTACACTGATAAACATAAGTAGGTTTTTTTCTCAATGTCTTGAAATATATAATAATAAATTATATATTTATTATTTAAATATATATATATATATATATATATATATATATATATATATATATATATATATATATATTATAAAATTTTTGCATATGTATAATTTCTTCAGAAATCAAGAATAGAGCCGACAACCGTCGCTTTTACATTCAAACGCTGTGCCGATATGCTACGTTACGACAGTCTCAACAGTATATGCGATACGTCAAAAAAAAATAACAACATATAACTTGCAACATTTAGCCGCAGTTAAAACTTACAAACAAAAGAACTTACAGATAAATACCTCATATTTCCTAAAATATGAAAATAAACCTGAAAAATCCCTCTTCAACTAAAAATAAACAAAAAAAATCTGGAAAACATACCTTTTTAAAACAATTTCCTGTGTCCACTACACAGCACAGCACAGCACTATCAGCACTCCGTATTAAATTATTTAAATAGACACAAGTAGCGTCAAGCAACCACCCGCTATGAAAACCGACGGTATACTGAAAGGATCTACGAAATAAAGGTGCTTACACACTTTGAATTATTTTTTTAAATTCATGCATGCAACAGAGTAAGGCAGAGATAGTGAGAGTAATCAGAGAGAGTGAGAGTAGGCATAGTAGTGCTAAAATACTCCATTCTTTTCTTATTGTTAAGTAAAGAAAGCTCTACGAAGTAAAGGCACTTACACATTTTGATTTTTTTTCCCTTAACGCATATTCTCGATTTTCTAATTGTTAAAGTAAAGAAAGGCTCTACGAAATAAAGACGCATACTCACGTCAAAATATTTTATTTTATGCGTACCCGTCAGTATCCGTGTACATAGAGAGAGATTAGTCACTCCGTATTTTTTTCAATTTTACAGATTTTGCGTGTGGAGTGGCGGAACTAAATCCTGCAATCGAAAACACACGTAGTTTATTTTCGATATATAATTGTGTATTTTTTTCCTTATATTTGTAGAGCGAGAGCACAAGTTATAGTAAAACAATTGTACGATTTCGTGTGAAGTTGTTAAAGTGAAAACTAAACAAAAAACAACTAACAATAATAATACAAATGATAAAAAGCAAGTGCAATAAAATTAAATTTAATTTGACAATATTAAGGATCGAATGCACTCTAATAACTCTACCAACTAGAGCACTTTTCGATAGTAATGCAAGAAATTTAAAATTGGCATTATTATTTCAGAGCAAAATAGCAAAATATTTCTTCAGCTTCTTTTTTTTTCAAATATCAGAAAAGGCAAAGTGACCCTAATGTCGTCGTTATACACACACCACACAACTTTGGTGGTGGGAATCTTCGTCACACTTTGCCTACCAGAGGGATAAATGATAAATATAGTCATACCCTCGAGTTAGGATCGAATCTACATATTGACTGCTCACGCTGTATCCCACATATGATAGAGAGAGGGAACCTAGTTCTAAGACACATCGTTCCCCACTTTCCGCTCAAGACATTATACATTGAGTACAGAACGGGGAAATAAAGTAATACATCCCTTCGAGTGGGAATCGAACTCACATCCGACGTGCTTATAGTCAGACACCGTGCAGGTTAAGACAAAAAACGGAAAAAAAGAACATAACATTGTTCTTAGCATCATATTCTTTCTGCTTATATACGGGATACAGCGTGAAGCTAAAACAAAGCCCTAACAATATCTTAAGCAACCAATTTAATCTTAATAAAGGCCGATCTCATCTGGACAGCAATTTGGTAATAAACACAGTTCAACAATCACGATAAAGTCTCGGTTTTATAGCATTGGCCGATCGTTATTCGTTATTGGTAATTCATTTAAATTACCAAGAAGAAGATTTATATTGAAAATCTATGCATTTCCTGGGTTACCTGAAATTACTTTAAAAAACGTATAAATATTTAGACCTATCAAAGCTCAAACCCGCGTCTATTGGAAGCCGTCCAAGCCCTCTAACCACTAAACCATACGGTCTTATTATGCTACAAAATCCTTATGTGTTTGTTACGATTTATTTCTGTTGTCAGTCATTTCTGTAGGGAGAACTTTACAAATTTCGACTACCCAAATATTGTTGCTAAGAATGAACGACACAGAGAATTAATGCTATTCCTTAAATATTTTAATTTCTTTTCAAGTATTATTCCACACTAAGCAAAGAAAAACATTTAGAAAAATCTTTAAAACTTTACACAAGTAAGTTGCAACAAACATAAGAATTTCAACATAATTTATTAGTAAGATCATACGGCTTATTACCTAAAGCGTTCGAACAGTATCCAAGAGGTACAGGTTTGAATCCCGCTAAGTAAGATGTTTTTCTCGTTATTTTTCATACACTAAGCGTACGTAAGGTACCGACTCAAAATTATAGAAAACCTAATGATCTAAATATGTTGAGGCTGTCGTAAAAGTGTGACGGAAATGAATTATTATTTCTTAATATTTTGATTTCTTCGCTCTGGCACAAAAAAGGCAACAACCCGGCGTTGAGTTTCGCAACTCAACACACAATGTCTCGAAAAATTCGACGGAAAGCGGAGACCGGATTGTCTTAACATTAGGTTCCCTCTGCGTATCCTGCTGTGTGCGGGATACAGCGTGAAGCTGATTTTGATCTTTTGATTTGACACATGTACATATACTTGCTCTTATGCCAATTAAGCATTGAAATACGAATATTATCTTAGGACAATGTGTGGGCCAATACCAAACATCTATTCAAATGTCTATATTTATGCTATAAGGTAAAATTAAACAATAATATTGCCATAATCTTAACAGGGTAATATAACACAAGCAAGCTTACTTCAACGTGCCTGGAGTCTAAATAGACGACTTACGTAATTGTGGGGCCGTCATGGCGCAGGGGCACTCGTTCGAGTGTAAGTTGTAGGTTTGATTTCCACTCGGACGAATGAATTTCGAATAAATTTTATTTTAATGGAATAGAAATAATATATATTTGTATAAATATATGTTTATACGACTAACATCGATAACAGAATTTTGGAAAATGAGATGTGGCTTGTGGAGTGTCTAAACAATAAGTTCCCTCAGTCTACTTTGCTGTGTGCGGAAATTTTAAACGAATTCGGTCGAAACGAGCTCGGGCTATCTTGTAGATTTATATTCGTAAATATAATTAAAAACAGATGATATTAGGCACACAATTTTTTTTCCTTCTAATATTTATGGACTCTCTTAAGAAGTATATTACTATAATCTGGTATTACATTAGATTTATTTTTTATGAAATTGCCATACAAATTTGAATCCTTAACTAGGATGAACTGAGTTCAAATTCCTTTAAAAAAACATTAGAAGGTTTTAGATTGTTAATTTATTACGGTGGAAACGTCAAAAATGGATTACATTAATGTTCTCGCTTAAATGCTTATACAGCTGTGGGAGAACGAAAAGTGAAGTATATTTGCAGATTTACCCTTTCGCATAGCAGCATGGGCAGAGGTAACCTAGTGTTAAGACACTCCGTTCTGCACTTAAAGGTTGACATAGAGATGTGCATATAAATATATAGTGCAATGCCGGTTACCGATTTACATACGTTCAAAATAAAAGTATACTCCCTTAAGTTTGAGCCGCCCTTACCTCTAAAAATATATATTTTTTTAATAAGATCTTTGTCATAATTTTCTCGATTATTACACATTTTAAATGTGAATGTGAAACTATTTAACCGGATTAATCGCGTATGTTTAATATTATATTTTTTTTGCAAACCCGACGTTTCAAACACTTTGCAGTAGTCCGTGTACGGACAATATTTATATATTCCTGAACCACTCCTATTCTATTAATGACAACATTAAACTCATAATAGATTTACAGGCAAATAAAATAAAATAGCTTCTCTAGATGTTTTAGTTATTAGAAGTCCTAATGGCACTTACAATCATACATTAGGCCACACAATATATAGGAAACCGACACACATTAATAGATACCTGGTGAATCTTATACAATGGTAAATCTCACCACCACCGTACAATATATGCTATATAGATAACTGTATCTATATATATGCTATATAGATAACTGTATCTATAAGCTATATAGATAACTGTATCTATCGTTGGCAAATCTTTGTTTCAGAGAGCACACAACTTCTGCGACACTGAACACCTAGGGGACGTGCTTCGACAGGTGAAGAATGCGCTTCATCAAAATAGCCAGTTGCCCATCGACGTTGTCAGAAGACCAATAAGCCAGCCACTGTAGAGAGACACCCAGCACTTCTACAATATGTGAAGGGGGTTACAGACAGGATTGGCAACGTGAGGCAATTGCGAAACGAATGCCACCTCAGTCTATACATGACCAAGGACCACTATTACACACACACTATATATACGCCATTAATCCGGTTAAATAGATCAATTTAAAATATATATATTTTTTCAAAACCTAAGAATGGA
>DWMY01000969.1:0-17558 GCA_018249775.1 Heliconius hecalesia formosus | reverse complement strand
TCTGGAGGCATTGCGTGTTGAGTGGCAGAACTCAACGCCGCGCTTAACCTCGACACCAGAGCGAAGAAATGGAAATATAAATTTAAGTAAATATTTCATCTCCTCGAGTGGGGATCGAACCCACAACACAACACTCAATGTACTTAATAATTTTATTTTTTCAGATTAACTGCCCCATTAGCGTTTGTAATAGCATTCATAGCGACTTGGCTCCGTCACATCGGGTCCGGACCGCTGTGGAAATACTTCGTCACAAACCGTGTTACCGCGCAGTGCAGGGATTATTACTGGGCCCATTTCTTCTATTTCAACAATTTTATGCAAGACGATAGGTTTTGTTTACTACAAACATGGTAAGTACTGTGTCATTGAGGCCACAATACAATGGTCATGGTTACAATTACCTTTCAAATTATTTTCGTTTTTCTTCTCTGGTAAGACAAAGCGCGGCAGTGAGTTACTTTATCCAACTCTCTCTATTCAATTCGTCACTATTCTCTCCCGAGGCTCAGGGTCTGACCGGCGCGACCGTTGTTTTGATAAACCCCAAATCAGTTTAATTGCAGCTGCATGATAGAGTTTCGCACGCCATCGTAGCAATATCTCGGAACAGAGACATACTATAGCGAAGGCAAAGGTGACTCGGCCAAAACGTTAATTCGGAAAACGACGGGGACAATGGAAAAACTTAAGAATAATTTTATAATGACTTTGAAACATAGGAACGCAGCGGTCACATCTTCTAACATAGCAGTCACCTCTTCTAATAAATGAATACGATTACTTACTATAATAAATTAATATGGAATAAAATAGCCATAAAGTTAATAATATTAGCGAGAAGAATGGAAGAAAGATCTGAAAGATTTTTGTGGGAGGCCTAAGGAAGCTTTAAATTTGGAATAAGGTGTATGGAGCAGATCTTTTCCCTCCACGTGACCACGGAAAAATTCTTGGCCGTTAATCAAAAATTATTCTGTGCTTTTGAGGACTTGGAAAAGATGTTTGACAGAGTTACGAGAACGAAATTATAGAAGATGCTACCTCGATACAATGTGAGCGGACCTTCACACCGCGATTCGCAAACCAGTGGCTCTAGGGTCTAAAATCTCTTTACAGAGATCACTCAGTCTTCTTGTGAGGAGGAGCTAGTATGTCGCCTTGGTTTGACATTCAATGAGGTGTTAAACAAAGATACGCTCTGTCAACTTGGTTGTTCAATTTATATTTGGATAACTGTCTCCAAGGAGTGAAACAAAGTGAGATGGGAGTGAAATTAGGTGACTTGAATGTAAACTGCCTGCTGCATGCAGATAATGCAAAAAAAATATTTTTTTTGTTCTGTTTTCTTAGACACATCTTCCCTGTTAAAATAATTTTGCAGGGGGCTCATTTTCAGGAATTTCCTTGTTTGTACTTAAAAAAATAATGCATAGTGACTCCTAATTCTTAAAAAAATTGAACTCAAACGACGCTATATACGCGGTTTCGCCAACTGTAGCGCTAATTTCTGGGAAAAAATCTCCGACACTTATTGTTAGAAGTCCATCTTCAGTCTCATCATTCATCAATATGCGAAAGGTTATTAAAGTCAATATAAAATATAATAAATAATAAAACGCCAGCTTGATAGAGCATGCCAAAGAAGTATCAACGAGGCATACGTCTGGTGTTACTGCGCAACTATATGAATGCATCCTTTTGTTGAAAGTATCACCAATTTGCCTGATTTTGTGATTAATACATAATACAATTAAACTAATAGTTGGCTGGCTAAAAAAAGTAATTATAACATCTCTTTCTGTCTTAATACTTTGAGGTTTACCTCTCCCAAGTCATTAAATTGTCACTATATTTCGCCGAGGTGTTCTTCTTTAAAATGTTGCAAAAAATTCTTACGACTAAATATATTAGCAAGTAATTGCACCAGCAGCATACCGTCGTCGTTACTACTTCCTTAATTTTAAAAAGTGTCCTACTGAGTGCATCGTAACATGATCATTATTTTCACTCGTATCACTGTCTTCTGAACGACACTCCTCAACCGACTAGCATCAACAAGTATTCTTAGCTGATTCGAAATCTAAGCTACTTAAATAAAAAAGCAAATAATTATTATAATATTCCAAAAAAATACGACGAGTCACCCCAGCAACGTTAGTAAATAACAAAAGGAACAACTTACCTCGACACGTTGATGCATTTTGACAACGTTCAGAATTGATTGCATTCACTCTAAGGGGATTGGGAGAATAGATTGAGCCTTTGAAAGATTACCAACAATACCAACTAAATACTTTTATCAAGTACTGACGAGTCACCCTTGTTGCCTTCCCTAGGGTAGTCTATGAAAATTTCATAATGCAAACTAAATGACAACAAATCAAAAAAGTTTAAAATGTACAAAGAGTCAAGCTTATGATATTTATCCGTATGCGTTTCTTTTCGTATTTTTTCAGGCACCTTGCGGTGGACTTCCAGCTATTCATTATCGGTCTCATTATTTACTTCACGATACGTAACCGAAATTGGAAGATTAAATGTGCCACCCTCGTTTTTTTCTTAGCCATTGGTATAATGAGTCCCATCTTTGACATTTTACTACAAGACATAGATGGTGTCGTGGCATATAGCCCTGAGTAAGTATTTTATAAAAAAAAATTAAGGCTATCATGGTGCAGTGGGACACCGTCTGACGTTTGTGAATACTATCTTCACTCGGAAATGATTATATTTATATCATTTTCGTTTTCTCGCTCTAAAAAATTACCTCTTAGCTTTAAACTACCACTTAATAATAATTTGGACCACTCAAAACGCAATCTTCCCTAAACTGGGCGGTGCGTGGGGAAA
Source organism: Heliconius hecalesia formosus (assembly GCA_018249775.1). Taxonomy (NCBI): domain Eukaryota; kingdom Metazoa; phylum Arthropoda; class Insecta; order Lepidoptera; family Nymphalidae; genus Heliconius; species Heliconius hecalesia. The sequence goes on along the minus strand of DWMY01000969.1, from coordinate 14,705 downwards.
GAAGTGCCTTAACAATAGATCTCTCTATCTACTATCGTATATTCGGGAAAAAGTATTATCCTGTTTTTTCATAAAATAATATTTAAATAACCTTTTTATTAAAACCCATAACTTTTTATTTTATTTTTATGAAATATAACAAACTAAGGATGCAAAAAATGAAAGGGTCTTTTATTTTTATTTACTCCCAACAAAAGAGAGGAGATTAGGCCGTCATGGCACAGTGACACAAGTGTGTGGCTGTAAACGAGACGATTATGGGTTCGCTTCCCATACATGGGAATTATGTAATATTTTAATTTTTTTCGCTCTTTAATACGCAATTCCTCGAAAATTCGACGGAATTGGTTGAACGGAGTCGGTTCCCACAGTTCTGCCTACAGTCAAGTATAGCGTGAAACTACAAAGAATGAAATAGTTTTGAAATAAATTTTACATTGCTATGTAACAGTGTATATGCATATCTGTCTGTTATAGCTCCAAAATGGATTAACCGAATTTGAATTTCTTTTTGTTTGAAATATGACAAAATTGAGAGTATTCTTAGCCATGACTGAAGAAAATATTTTCATCTCTTTGAAGATATTCAGACTTTTTCCAGTTTTTTTTTACTATTTAGAGTTGCAATAGTATGTTTAATTTAATAACTATTTTACAGAACCCTGCGTACATTAAAGGATAGGAATTTTCATGATTACCATGTACTTGTACAAAATAATCTACCGTGCTTTATCATGGGTATGAGTTGCGCCTACCTTGGATATTACTTGAAACAGAGGAAAATAGAACTTCGGAATTTCAAGGTATTATTAATACTTTTACGGTATTTTTATTAATGCTTATTTTTTAACTTGTTTACTTATGAGATATTATGCATAGATAGATGAACTCTTACGAATATTAAACTCTCTACTTCTGGCCAAGTCAATTCACTAATCAATCAATATGAGGTTTCCACTATTATTTAACTTAACTGATTGTAATATGTAATTTTTTTTATTTAATTAAATTAAATTCCTATTAGATTTCTCCAACGCTTTTAATACTGTAGATTTCGATATACTTCTTGCTGTTCTGAAGTCTATTAACATCTCTGACAAAGCTCTCGAGTGGTTCCGTTCATACTCGTCTGACCGCAAACAGTGCATAAGAGTCAATGATAGATATTCATCTCCATCCTATCTTAAGACTGGTGTTCGCCAAGGCGGAATTCTGTCTCCTCTTCTCTTTTCCATTTTTATTAACTCCGTTTCTAATTCTATCACCTTACCCTTCCATCTTTTACTGACGACCTACAAATTTATGTAACGGCACCTAAAGACGATCTGCATAATGCTATCGCTGTACTTAATTCTAAACTCAATGGAGCAAATCGTTTGGGCTGTCAATTAATGCAGATAAATCTCAGGTTGCTATCTTTGGTAGTCGTCAGCAATTACTTAAAATACCTTTGTCATCCTTATCTCCTGTAATGTTTGGCGAAGCTAACATAGAGTTTCGCAATACAGTTAAAAACTTAGGCATTATAATGGATAATTCATTTTCCTGGTCACCCCACATATCAGAGGTAAGCAGAAATTTTTTTGCTGTGATCTGCCGATTGAGACGATGGAAAAAACTCCTTCCAATTAAAACCAAAATATCCCTTGCCCAGACTCTTCTCCTTCCTCTCCTTGATTACGCCGATGCTTGCTGTTGTGATCTCCCTCAAATTCTTCTCAACAAATTGGATCGTTTGCAAAATATGGCCATCCGGTTTATATTCTACTTAAAAAAATTTGACCATATTACCGAGCATAGGATCCAGCTTAAATGGCTCACTAACAGGCAGTGGCGTAATTTCCACATACTTTCACACCTTTACACCATCCTGTTCCATCCCTGCACCCCAGAGTACCTCAAAACTAGGTTTAGTTTCCTCGGCTCCAACCATTCTCTCAATCTCAGATCACTCAGCGATAATAGATTAAAATTACGAATTAGCCGCACTCAAGCATATGGAGACTCTTTTACCGTTAAAGCTGCTGTACTTTGGAATGCGCTTAGCGGCTAAGTCTATTAGCATATTTAAGCGTCGCGTCAAAAACTATTTCCTTTCTCTATAATATTTACTTGTATGTATGTAATTATCGTTTATGTAAGTTTATATTTTAATTATTTATTTATTTATTTCTTATGTATTTATTATATATCTATTTAAGTAAATTATTATGTAATATATAGCATGTAACTTTTAAGTAAGTCTATTATAGATTATTAGTTCATTTGTACACCAACCTAAAATCCTGTGTTCTATGATCTTTTTACTGTAGGGGTTGCCTGGAAGAGATCACCTGCGGTGATAAGGCCGCCCTTAAACCAATGCTTTTCTGTTTGATTGTTTTTTTTCTTTTGTAATTGTTCTTGTTGGTGTAATAAAGATTTAAATAAATAAATAAAGCTATTTTCTCTATTTTTATCTACTTTAATGTAATTCTTTTCCCGAGTGGAGCTGGAATTAAACCCATTATTGTTATATGTCAGTCAGGTGCTTGTGATTTTATAAATCGTGGCGTTGAGTTCCAACATTAAATTCGTTTTGTATCTACAATTGGAGCGTGTCTTAACTATTTGCTGTGTAGTATGAAAAAGTGCGTGAAGATGCTTTTATATATAATTGTTTTTTTCTTTCAGCTCGGCAATATAATGTGCTGGCTCAGCATTCCTATACTGATCGGCTTATTTCAAACCATGAGTCTCTCATTTGAAACTCCGTACACACCAGCGCCCATGTTTACCATAATATTCGCAGCGACACATAGATTTGTAATTGGACTCCTAACTAGTGTGTGGACTTTGGGGGTTATATTTAAGTTTAATGATGATTTATTTTTTATTTTCTTCTATACATACTTATATTAAAAGCTGAACATTGATTTAATTGAACACTCTCTTAAGCTAATCTCAAGAACTACTGGTTCGAAATATTTTTATTTTAGATAGTCCATTTATCGAGGAAGATTGTTATAGGCTTTAATACACCTCGTTACTCGTTTCGATGTAACCCACTTTTTATGCGGTCAGAGCTACCTGGGACACATAGAAGCACTTATCACTTGTGTGACATACTTCTCAGCTATTTTCATATCATCATTAAGGGGAAGCAAGAGTTAAAAGTTAATTTTATATAAAAATAAAAATTGTGTTATATATTACACTACACCCCAGTAGAATATTTCAATTTAACGAAAAATTTAATACCTAATGATTTTAATATAATAGGATTTGTGCTTTATAACAGTTTTCAATGAAGTATAAATGAAATAAATAATGAAATAAGTAAGATACGTAAATGTAATGATTTATTTTAGAATATGAAAAATATAAATCGATTCTGTGCGAGTCGGGCTAGCCCACTGAGGGCCATCACTCGTATCAATTTCATATAATTTTTGATTGTAATGGTAATGTAAAGGTTATTTTCTTTAATATAACAAAAACTTGCATTATTCGGATTTTTTCGCTTAGAAATCGCGTGGATGTATCAATCTGAAATTAATATCACAAATCTGCGGCTCTTTAGAGCACAGAAAAATCTAAGCCAACGCAATCACGCAATCAAAAACTTCTAAGTCAACGCAATCAAAAGATATGAACGTTTATGCATCCTTTTTGTGGCATTCTGTATGAAATTCGCAACGTAATCAAAACCTATAGGGTTATTCCCGTTGACATACAATCTTATAATTGGTACGGATCACTCAGTTTGCGGATCGGACTGGCATTTGGCCAGTTCCTTTAGTTTGTAATAAAGTTTTTCACTTCTTGCCATACATAATTTGATATGTTTGATATTAATTTGAGCTTGATACTTCCACGCGATTTTAAGAGAAATAGACTAGGTTATATAGATAGACGGTCGTACAATAAAATGATTCTATAACGGTTCTCTTTTTATCTTTTGAGTTTTGAGCTCATAATGCTTTATTTAATTCCAGGTTTATCACAAGCATTGTTTGAATGGCGCGGCTTTGAAATAATGGGGAAACTGACGTACGGAGTGTTCTTACTTAATATTGACGTATATAATGTTTTGACCGCTTCAAGGACACATCTAATGCCTGTTTCGTTTCTAAATTTGGTATGTTTTTTTTACAGCAATTTTACATTTATATTGTTACAATGAAAACTGATAATGTAAAATATTCTCTAAAAATATTATATATTTTATGGTATTCTGACTACCCGTACCATGGACTACTGCAAAGTGTTCGAAACATTTCAAATTCGGGTTTCCAAAAATGTATAATACTAAATATACGCTATTAATCCGGTTAAATAGTAATTTTTAAAATGCCTAATAACCGTGAAAATTAAAGGTCTTAATAAATAATACATATTTTAACATGACTAATATAATTAATAATAATTGTAGACTTGAGGCTCTCGTGACACAGTGGGATAGTATATGTCTATATACGCGATGGTTGTGTGTTCAATTTAAACTCAGTTGAATTAATAATTTTAATATCTTCGCCCTGGCAAGACAATACGGCGTTAAGCTCCGGTACTTGACTCGAAACGCTATTACCGCAGATGGTATAAATTAAAATTATAATAATTATGTAGTTCGGCTTTCGCCTTTAAATATATCACCAGACGTTTCACCCGGTCTTTTCTGTATATTCTTATAAAATTTCATTATAATATAATTCTTACAGTTTTTCATATTCATTGGAGTGGCGTTCATCTGTAACTTGTTGGCATTCGTCTTGTACCTGCTGGTAGAGGCTCCAGCGTGTCAATTATTCAATATTTATTTTAGGAGACGTCCCGCCTATAAGAAAAACGAATAAAAAAAGCTTCAATTTACTGTTTTTTTTTAAATAATATTAGATAAATATAATCTTTTTCTGTGAAGATTTTAAAGAAATGTTTTATTTTTGGTTTACAAGACCAAAGTTTTTTTCAAATTATAAAAACAATAAAGAAATGATAAATATGAGTTTAGACTCAAAGTCAAAGTCAAAAATTCTTTATTCCATAAAAATGTTTAACATTTGTTTATTCAATTATTATCATATTTTTCACTCGAGGAAATTAAATATATAATACATTTATATTTTAATTTCTTCGCTCTGGTGTCGAGGCAAACCGCGGCATTGAATTCCGCCACTCAGCACGCAAAAATCGCCTCCAGAATTCGGCGGAAAGTGGGGAACGGAGTGTCTTAACAATAGGTTCTCTCTGCGTACCCTGCTGTGGGCGGGATACAGCGTGAAGCTGATTCAATTCGATTTATTTTTTTAAATTCAAAATATGTTTTATTCAAATAGACTATTATAAGCACTTTTGAATCGTCGAATGAACATATAAACAAAAAAAAGCTACCATCGGCACGGAAGGCAGTTCTGCTGAGAAGAGCCGGCAAGAAACTCAACATTTGCTCTTTTCAAAGTCAATTGTATAATTTACTTATTACATAAGCTGGCGATCCTACATGACATTCAATAGACATTAATTCCATACATGTTTATCCTCTAAATATTCTTGAACAGTGTAATAAGCTTTACTTGTTAGTATTTATTTAAAGCTATTTTAAATTGTGGTAGTTGTAAACTTAGAATACACTGCGGAAGCTTATATACACGTACACTCAGACTCATAAAAAATTTATTAACTTTTTGGTTGCGAAAACTTAGCATAACAAGTTTATCTTTATTTCTCGTTCCTATCGTATGTATATTACTATTTTTACTATGAAACTGTACATTTTGCCGGACAAATAGAATATTATAATATACAAATTGTGAAGCAACTGTATTAATACCTGCATTTTTAAAAACATCGAAACAAACATCACATCTCGAGCTCTTAAGTTATAGACATATCTCACGGCTCTTTTTTACAGAATAAATATAGAATTTATATCTGAAGCACTGCCCTATCAGCATTCCAGAAGATAAAATAATATGAAAATAACTATAGTAGACTAGACTAGTCGGGCAGTTTTAACGTCCGTCACTTGTCTTACTTTTTTAATTGCGGAGCTGAGTTTATCCGCAAGTACTTCCAGATGAGTGTTCCACTGGATTTTGGAATTTAAAGTAAAACCTAAAAAAACAACTGATTGTGACAAATTGAGGGCTTCTCCTTTAATTACTAGACTAAAATTATGTTTTTGAACGTTTGGTAAAGCAAATTCAATACGTTTAGTTTATTTAGCATTTAACATTAGATTATTCATATCAAACCAATGAAGAATATGCGATAATGCAATATTAGGTATAATTGTATAAATAACTTTAACAGACATACCCCATAAGTCACCAGTTTTCTTTAAATTAAAGCTTTTAAAAGTTTTGACAATTTCTTCTGGTGAAACATTCTTAAACACAAAATTTTGTCTACAACTAGTTACATGGTTTTTTAGTATTAATATTGCTTCCAAAGAAGATGATGACAGTAAAAGTGTAACTGCGATAGGTATTTCGGAAAAGAAATTTTGAAATATATTTGCCACTTTCAAATCTGATTTTAAAATGACACTGTTAGCTTTTAATTTAATAGGTTCACTGTCAGCTCTAGATCTCCCAGTTACAATCGTAATAGTATCCCATGTAGCTTTAATTTTATTACTAGATTTCAAAATTTTTGGCCTTAACACATAGACTTAGCATGGATACATACCTTTTTCAATATTTTTGAAAAATTTCTAACTTTTAACAAGAACGCCGGATCCTGATACTATTACCTCATATTATATAATTCGTATAATTTGTTTCTGCTTCGGTATATGTCCATAGTTGTGCAGTCGCTAAAAGTTTACTTCGAGTTTTTATGTATTGGTTTTTCTTTAAAAATGTTATCAAACTCTGTTTAGAGTAAATTAAAAGCTTTGCAATACAACTGATTCGGATTTAATCCTGTTATTTCTAATACTTATTTAGAAAACGTGTAAAAATTTGAACGTAGCGAGACTCGAACTCGCGCCTCCTCCAAACCGACCAGGTGCTCTGACCGCTAAGCCATACGTTCTCATCGAACTACGTCGAAATTTTTATGCGCTTGTTAGTGTAGGAGAAAGTAAAATCGGTAGGCGTGTATTTTTTTTATATTTATACATACTTAAATATATACATTCATACATATATACATTAATACATACATACTCAACACGCATTGCCTCCAAAAATCGGCAGAAAGTGGGGAACGGAGTGTCTTAGCACTAAGGTTCCCTCTGCCTACTCTGCTGTGTGCGGGATACAGCGGGAAGCTAATTTAATTTATTTACTTACATATACGTACACATATACTAATATTGTACTGTATAAAATAATTTATTATGTTAAAATATAATTTCTAATATCAACAAATATATATAAATACGGTCACGTTAATTCGAAAAGGAAAGATACAAAAGCTTAAATATATCCTAATGTCTAGACTTATTATTATTAAGCATAAACATATATAGTTAAAACAATATTTATATGATAAGGAGTTTTTATAACAATTATAAGGCAAAACATAGTAAATATTTTTTCATCTTATGTAAAAGATTAACGTCTTAAATGTCTCATGAAAAACGCAACAACGATTTTACAAAGATTTCTAAATTTTAAATTCCTGCCATATGAGCGTGCTGATTTTAATTTAGTAGTACAATGTGTTCCCTTAACTTGACGCAGAAATTTCTTACCATAGTTGAAATATTCAAAACGATTATTTTTGACCTATATATATTAAGTGACTTAAAACACCAGATATTCTTGAGATTGAAAAGTTTACTCGTTAAAGAACCGATTCCAATTTCCGGTTCGCCTTGCATTCGCAATGACAATTAACAAGTCGCAAGGCTAATCGCTTAGTGTTTGCGGGATAAATTTAGAAAATCATTGTTTTTCACATGGGCTGAGCTATACGTTGCATGTTCACGAGTTGGGAAACCATCCGCTTTGTTTGTATTAACGTCAGATTAAAAAACAAAAAATGTGGTTAACAAAGAGCACTTCAATGAAACGGATAATTTGTAGTTGTTTGTCTCTGTAGGGGGGAGACACGTATAACGCTTCGATTCAGTATTTATTTTGGATTCACTTTCATTTTTTACTTTGAAAAGTTCAACTAAATTACACCTAATTTTTGTAATCGAAATGAATTGTTGTGAAATAAAATTTTTTTTTTCCTTTTCAAATATAAAACAAAAAAAAAATTTTTTCATCTTTTAATTCCCAAGCAAAATGTTACAAAAAACTAAGCCATCTGGTGGCGAAATGGAGTTCGCCGGGTTTGCTAGTACTTAAATAATAACTTTAAAAATGTGACTGTCGTTGATTTTGCATAAAATCTATGATCTCATTCATAAGGCTAAGATGGTTTAATAAATATGATATTTTAGTTTATGTAAACAATAATAAGAATAATAAGAAAATATATAAATAATTAACAAAAAAAAACATACACACACGTTTCAGTTAAATAATACCCATTATTCCCTTTATTAAATACCGTAGTCAAATCGGCGAAAGTTCGTAATAAGTCTTGAAAAATAAGGTTAGTAATCCTATCCTAATAAGTGTAGTAGTATTCTGAGATAAGAGCGTTCAACAAAACAAACTTTTCACTTATAATATTAGTGTAGAAGTATGAATTGTTTTTAACACACGATGTATCCCGTAAATAATAGGGTAAACAGAGGGAACTTGGGAGCTAAGTGTTAAGACACTTTGTTCCCATTAGATATAGATACCCTTTCGTTGCCCATTTGCCGCCGAATTCTGGAGGTATTGCATGCTGTGACGGAACTCACTGCTGCACTTTGTCTCGTTACCAGAGCGATGAGATGAAAATATTAAATTTCATTTTCGCGTGTGTGTGAATCTGACCTCTACAATAATAAATAATCACAAGTGATTAAGTTAATTGGCTTTTGAAGATAAGTGTGTACGCTTACGCGTTACTGTATACGCTTGATATAGATTTGATGTCGATACGGAGAAATGTTTACTAGCATATTTAAAATATGTTGGTATCCTAGGTCTGAATGGCCAAAATTAATATTATATCATTTTAATTGTTAGGTTAGAAACATCGAAATTATTTGTTTTTTTTTTGTTAAAAATTAATTTATTTTACGATTTAAAGTGATAGGTAGACCTTAGAAGTATGCTTCTCAAATGAGTATGTTGTGGTATTCCTATGTAGAATTTCAATCTTAATTAAGTATTATTTTTGTGCAAACTAACATATTGGCATATTGACATGTATAAAAAATTCTTAATAAGAAAACGTACAAAAATTTTAAAGTAGCGCGATTTGAAACCGCGCCCCTTTGGAAACCGTCCAAGCGCTCTGACCAACTAAGCTCTAAGTTCTAATCGAGCTACGTCGAAATTCTTATACGCTTGTTACACAACTTATTTATGTTGTTAATATTTCTGTAAGGGGGGAGATTATTAAAAATTTCAGCTACCCAAAGATAAATACTTAGAATTATCGTTTGGCGAGAGAGAATACTATTTTTTTAATATTTTTTTAATATGCGTGAGCACTTGGACGTTTTCCAAACAGGCGCGGGTTCACATCCCGGTACGTTCAAATTTTTATACGTTTTCTTATTCGGTTTTTTTGTTTGTGCCGTGTGATCTCGGCCTAGAATAGGATCATCCTGGTACTGGTGGTGTCGTAAGAGGCGACTAAAGTACGTGTGGTAGAGTCACGCATGGGCAGACTCGACCGGAACATTACTACCCCCGGCATTTAAAACCGGCGTGAAGTAGTGGCTTTATGCCACTGCGTTTCGCATCAGGTAATGCCGGGCTCCGGCGCCCAAACCACCTTAGAGGCCGGCAACGCATCTGTAGCTCCTCTGGTGTTGCACGGGGTCGTGAGCGGCGGTGATCACTTACCATCAGGGGACCCGCATGCTCGTTTGCCTTGCCTTATCCATTAAAAAAAAACAAAAAGTTATCTTTCATTTCTAAGTGTGGAATAACGCTTAAAAAGTTTAAAAAAAAGTATAAAAAATATTCGGGCGAATTCGAAACTACTTCCTTTGTTGTAGTCGGTTTAAAATGAGACCATCCTTTTATTTTAAGTTGGTTGAAAATAAATGATGAAGAATTTCACTTTTGACGAAAAGTAAACCGCCAATTTTAACAATGTTTTTCTTTGTTATTACAGTATAATTATATTTTTTACTAAAAAACAAATTTGCTTAATTTCAATCGGATCCCAGAATCAGAATCTAACAAACTTTCACCAAACTATTCTAGAACTTTCACCCAGTCAAAAGTTCTAAGGTAAGAAACATGAAAAAAATACAGTCGAATTGATAACCTCCTTTTCTTACAGAAGTCGGTTGAACAGTTTCAATGATAGCCGAATCTGAGGACACAGTCAAAAATTCGAGTTTGGGTTTAGTTTTAGTTTTACGACTAATAAGTTTTAAAATAAATAGTTTAGTACCTCAAAAAATAAAAACGGAATATAGACTTAACTCAAGATCGCATGGAGTTATCAGGTTGAAATTACTATAAAATTTTCCCTTGTGCGGCACAAAAAAAAATCAAAGAAATCAAAAGATGCCATCATTTATACATAGTTTTTGCCGCATTTTGTTTTACTGTTTGTAGAACAAAATGCGGCACCATTGCGGCACCGGCACAAAAATCGGCACCTACAGTTATGAAATTTATCACGAAGAGAGAAGTTTCATAGTCAATCCTTACAATCTTATAAATATAGCTTATTAATCAACGACTGTACTTCCTGTTGATCTACCATATTAAAAATGGTATGGATTCCTCTGTGAGTGATTCCAACTCGCACATGACCGGTTTTATATTATTCTTATTAGCTGTTGTTAAAGGTATTTAGGGTACTTAATACGCTTAATGAAATATATAATTATAATATAACATAAAAACTTTTTATATCACACCAGAAAATTTCACAACTTACAAATAATTTCATACAAAAAAAATGTGACAATGCGGCCTTTTCACTAAAAGTGATTTCTTCCAGGCAAACTAATCAGAAGAATCAATTTAGAAGAGCAGGCATGTGGCACTGCAATAACAAAAAGAAACAACATAAAACAAATAAAACATAAAAAAAACATCTCATAAATAATATAAATATAGAAGACGTGTATTAATTAAGTACGGTGGCAGCGTAGGTTCCAAAAAAACCGATTTAATTAAAATACTTTATTAAAATTAACTTATTACTAAACAGGTGAGACTTGCTCAAAGTTGGAGACAAGAATGATTTATTTTATGTTAGCGTACTCGTGTAAAAGAGGGTAGATTTAGGTGGAAAATTACTATAAAAGCAGTGGAATTGTGTCAATCGGGGGCATTCGCTTGTGAGTGACGGCCCCTATTGGAAGGAAACTAGTGTGAAGTATTGTTAGTAGGTGATACATATCACTTATTGCAATTACATAGTATCTCTTTCAAAATAGTTTAGAATCATATAGACGATATGTGTTTTTATAGTGTTTTTTTAAAACGTTAACCGCTTCCGATTTTTTAACATTTATTACATTTATTTTTAATGTTAATTACTACAATGGGTGTAAAATGATGCGAGGATTCAAATAACAGATTATTACAATTCTAAGATCTCTATGCTGGGTGTGGGAACGTTGTGGAAAGCCTAAGTCAGTGATTCCCGGGTTGTGTGGAAACGTAACACCTCTCTCCTGAAGAACCGCACCTATTCAGTGTCCTTTGATCTCAAATAGTGCTGAAGATTATGCTCTACTGGATCTCGAGCGCAGGCTTCTTCCTTTGGCGAATTTTCTTCACTCGATAGCTTAGGCTTTTTATTTTTCTTAATGTTCTTGGCAACTATAAAGATGATACATTATATAATTGCCATTAGAATAATTCCATAAAATGGGATTGTTGTATGATAAAGACTATTAGATTCCGTAGATATTTTCGAAATAGACTGCTGTGCGGAAAATTTCTTATTTGCTTCGAAGATTTCAGTTAAATTTATCGAATTTAATTTAAGTGTTATTTCAGAATTTCCTCCCTTTGTCATATTAATATTACTTAGATCGATAATTTCCAATGCTTGTCCTTTTATATTATCATTATTATTAATTATAGTAAATAACGAACAAAAAAGTTTTAATTGAACATCCTCGTGGTACGGTTACGAGATGACTCCCTTGTATCCTCAAATATTTATGCTGTTCACATAACAATTCTACTCTGGTTGATTTTGGAATTGTGATAATGTAATGTCTATCATCTAGCTGTTCCATTGCTTCTGTAGTAAGAATAATCGATGCGTATAAACAGGAACTTTTCAGCTGCTGAGTTGTGATAAGACGCTCTATACAATCCGGCTGTTTCCTTGTAGATAATTAACATTAAGATCACATAAATATGATTCACCGATCTTCGGGCATTCAGCCTCTATGTACATAAAATCTTTTTCGTGAATTGCCAGGTAGGGGGAGGGGGAATGAGGATGTGGCGATTTATATTAGGTACAGAGTATAAATGGTACAGGATATAATTCTTAGGAAAAACAATTGGAAACTTAAAAATTAAAATAATATCTCTAGCGTTATAATAATAGCCTACCTTTATTACGTCAAAATAGTCTCTAAAACTAATGTCTAAAAGTTCATTTTTCTTATATTACGTACGTATTTAATTTGCACATGGCCACAACACATGGCCTGCGGGAGCCCGGACTCCAGCCGTTACGTCTGTAAAGCCACAACCAGCCGTTAAGTCGGAAAAGTTCAGGTGCATTGGTTCTTTTGTGCTCGAGTCTGGAGCTATACATCACGATAAGCGCTGTCTGGGCCAAATGACGGAAGGTCAATGGTGTGGTCTGCGATCGCAGAATACCACACAATCTTAAGGGGCTGATAGACAAGGACATCATTCGACCGGTTCTTTTATACGGCTGCGAATGCTGGCCGGCACTATCTCGGCACGTTCAGGAGTTCCACGTCACGGAAATGAAGATGCTGAGGTGGATGTATAATTCGAGGTAGTCTTGGAGTCCGAGATATACTAGATAAGCACCAAGAGCGTCGCCTGAGATGGTTTAGCCACTTTACATAAGAACTATGTCGGATGCAAGTGCATTGTGTTCAGTCCTTGAAATAAAACCTCTCGGATGCCCAAGGAAGCGCTGGTTAAATATCGTAATGCGTAAGACCCAATAAAGAACACAAGAGGCTATAGTCTAACCACCGACGATGCTAAAGACCGTGCAAAGTGGAGTAGGTTGAGCAGGTTGGCAGACCCTGGCAATAGCCGGGATTAATGTTGGGAAGAAGAAGGTTGTTTTGAATCTATATTATAGATGTTTTTTAAATAGTTATCTTATTATTTTATAGAAAATACAAGCATTTTATTAAATAAACAATGAAACTTGACATTTTCAACAAAAAAAATGCTGAAATAACGCAAAGAAGGGTGCCGAAACAGGAACATTCTTTTTTATTTACAGTTCCCTGTAAATAATTGAAAGTGGCAGTTTCTGTTTATCAGAAAGTAAGTTCAATTTTCTATTCTATTGTAACTCAATTTTTTTAAAAACTATGCATAATTTTACATTTTTGCTACAATGTAATAGTTTGTTATCGCAACACAACTGTTTTTTGTTTTATCAAAATCTAATGATAAAGACAAAAGTTATGCAGAAAATAAACTTTAAATAGCATTTTTCACTTTCCACACTTTACCTTGGGACCGTCGACATATATCTCCTTGTGAATTAACACCTACCAAAATAATCAGGACATGCACCAGCGTTTAATCAAGTTAACCAAGAAGAAGAGTTTAACCAAGTTAAAAAACTTTTAGGTTTTCGTGACTAACTCGTCGAAATCCTAACCCACGTCTAGGTGACCTAGACACTTGATATTTGGCACCAATTACCTATTATATATCTATACAGAAAAAAATCTGAAAAGTGATAATTATTGATATTTACTATCAATAAAGTAAGCAAAATAAGTTAAGTGAAATTTAGATAAAAGAACATAAGAAAATAAAGCGTGAAATGTCACAATGATCATTAGCAAATTAGTGATTAATACTCGTTCCTGTCTGTATCAAAGGTATCATTGTCAAAATTGTTTCAAAAACCATCCGCTGAATTTTTTGCGCCACTTCTTCTCGGGCATTAATTAATCTGAATAATAATTTTGCCAAAATTGGTGGTTAATTATTTGATGTTAAAAAAATGAAGCATGTACTTTTTTTTTTAGTAAATTTATTTGATTTTGACTTTATTAAAAAAAACTATAGACATTAAACATTCTCACTAATTTAAACAAAAAAAAAATACGAGAACGTGATTATTAAAAATATGTTAAAATAAACGTATTTTGTTCAAATTAATTATCTTAAATAAAACCAAAAAATATCATATCCATCAGGATAAGAATTAATCCTTTTAAGCACTTTTTTATTAGTTTCGGTCGTATCTATATTTCTATGTAAGTTTGTAACGAAAACTTTGAACGTGATTTTGACCGACTTAAAAAAGTGGAGTTAATTTAAAATTTTGCGTAGGTACTTCAAGGACAATGCAAATGACAATAAATAAATCATAAATCAGCTTCACGCTGTATCTCGCACACAGCAGGGTAGGCAGAGGGAACCTAGTGTTAAGACACTCCGTTCCCCACTTTCTGCCGAATTCTGGAGGCATTGCGTGTTGAGTGGCAGAACTCAACG
>DWMY01000968.1:0-17573 GCA_018249775.1 Heliconius hecalesia formosus | reverse complement strand
TCGCGTGGAAAATTTACCTTTTAAAGACATTACATGTAACATGAAAAATATAATGTAAAAAGTTAATACTTCTGACTTTATTCTTAATATTTATTGAAAGAGTTAACTTTAAAATTTGATAATATTATCTACAAGTGAAAACCAGTTGTTTCAATATATTTATGAAAATAGAAAAATTAAAAATTCTTGAATTATTTCAAAAATAACATTTTAAATTGAAAATATTGAGTTTTAACATTTTAGTTTTAATTTTAGTCTTTTTTGTGCATAATATTGTCATCATAATAATATTTTTTTGAAAAAAAAATTAACATGTGCAAAACGACGTGTTTTTATCTCAAGATTGCAAATATATTATGTCAGGGTTAAAAATCATTAAAACTGATAAAAATAAAAAAAAAAAACGTTATTTTGCGACTTTTTTTCTAATGTTTCATTATTAATAAATAACTTAGTGTCCTCACATTTCAAAATAAGGCTGGAGGAATGAAAATGCTAAATTTCTTCAAGATTATAATAAAAAAAATTTATTAAAAAAATCCGATATTGGGCTCCTTAAAAGGTAATTTTTCCACGCGACGTATATTTTCTCTTTTTTTTCATGGTGTATTAACAACAAAATTGATTATGTGCATTGTGTTTGAGAGATGTTTATATTTCAATGTAGGACCTTCCTTAATGCACAAAATATTTATAAATATACAAAAAATTGTAAACTTACAAATTTCGTGCAAAGTTGTGAGCAGGGCGAGAAAGTGAAAATATTCAATAAGGAATCGAACCTTTAACCCCGTTTACAATTAGAAACTGTGCTGCTGCGCCACAGAATGGCCTCTAACTTTAAATAATGCACTCCATTTAACATTCAAAAGTCCAGACACTAGGTTCCCTCTGCCTACCCTGCTAAATGCGGGAAAAAAAAGAAAATAATTCACACACACACACACAGTCACTTACCATGATGCTGTTCATATAGTTGCTTGAACGGTGCGAGGGCTGGGTCAAATTTGATGGCGTCAGGCAATTCCACCCAGACCTCAAGACTTCCTGGCGTGACGTCACTGCATGATACCATAGAGTATACACTGTTTCTGTCCTTATTGTTAATACCAATTTTTTTTAATAGTGTTGCCATTTTATTAGCTTTTTTTCACATTTTAAATTTAAGTGGTTTTTTTTTTGTTAGTTTAGCTGAGTGTTTTCCTTAGGAATCTTTAGAGATTTAATTAAATAATTTGTTAGTTTCTTATACGAGGGGAAAAAAAAGTAGCACGTTTTTTTTGAGGATAGCTCCTGCTGCCGAGCAGGAGCCTAGAGATAGGGATTTGAGCACCACCCAATTTTCATGCCACTCGGTGTTGATATTGATAGCTATTTATTACTTATTTGTTTATTATATGTTCATTAGGGTACTTTATTTTATATTATTTCCCAACTACCTACATAAAAGTATGATTGGCAGGACAAGTGACGTTGCCGCCGGTATGATTAAGCTCACTTTTGTATCGAGCGTCGAACAGTCAACACTAATAAAGTATTACGTGTTAAATAATTTGTGACTATTATTTCACTTTAAACTATTTAAATCGCATTGCACCAGTCAAGTACCAGTGTTCAACAAATTGTTCTTTGGCATTTATTCGGCGAGCTAACAATATGTTGGAGCTCAATGCTGCGTTTTGTGTTATTACCAAAGCAAGGAAATATAAATAGTAAATTCAAAATCGAACACATGACCTACGGGCGTACAGTCTGAAGGCTTCAAAAAAATATAAATTTATCTGTCATAAGTATTCCTAGTCTGGTTAACTAATTTACAGCGCTAAGTTTCGCAAGTTTCTACACAATGTCTTTAAATTAGTGGTAAGAGGAAAACGATGCGATTATCACAATTCAATCTACAGCCATACTCAAAATTTCCAAGATTCGCAAATAAAAAAATGTTTATATGTTACATACCATAAAATTGTATCTGATCGCTACCAAGTTTATTTTATTTGTTAAATTTATATTTCGTTATTATTAAGCTGACATCCTAGATATAATATTGGAAGGACGGGGTCTCCTAATATAAACATAATTTACTTAAAAGAAGATCTGCTACAATTTTATTCTGTTCTAAATCTATTTTGCAATTAAAATATTAAACTTGTATTTTATTTATAGATCCCATCTTATCTATTTGAGACCAGTCGAGGCGCAGGGCCACATACATACGTACGACCGACCAGTCGTGGGTTCGACACCCACTCGCGGAAAAGAAGTTTTTAATATTTCCTTTCGCTCTGGCAACATGACAAAGCGCGACGTTGAGTACCGACCTTCAACACGCCATCGAAAAAATATCTGCTTATTAGCTGTCAGAAATTAAAGCCTGATCTCCATCGTGAGCGGAGCGGACACATTAAGGACTACGCTGAACTCGTAAGAGCAAGCTGCATACTTGTACCAACACAAATTAAAGTTAACAGCTTCACGCTGGATCCCGCACAAAGCAGGATAGGTAGGGGGAACCTAGTGTTAAGACATACGTAACACACATACACTCTATAGTCGGCTGGAAACGACCGGGCAAGGAACAAAAAGTAAAAAAAAAACTCGCTGAGTTCTAGGAAGAGGAGCGAAGCAACTACAAAATGTAAAACTCATTTTTGGTGGAAACCAGCCTTTACCTTTGCACCATAAGGATATTTAGAATAATTAAGACAAGAAATATATGCCATAATATGCATTCCCTTAGCTCATGTAATACGATCTGTTTACTGATTGCGTTTCTATGAACATGACAGTGTGCTATTACAATATAATACGATAGTGCCTCGTCGCGGCACGGTGGGGTGTTTGGTTGTTAAAGTGATCGTTTTGGGATCGAATCCCGTTTGGTAGAATGAAATTAATTATATACTTACTATGTGAAGATACAAGTGCAATAATGCTGAGTGAAACGATATAAGGATCTTATTTGCTATGCATTACAAAACTTACTTAACAGAGTAAAATGAAGGGTATAAAAGTATAAATATTAATAGAATAGCATAAGACCGTTATGGCGCCGGGGCACAAGCGTGCCACTGTGAAAGCAGCAGTTATGGGTTCAATTCCTACTCAGGATAATGAAATATTTAATATTTTCTTTTCCTTGCTCTGGTAGCAATGCAAAGCGCGGCGTTGAGTTCCACTACTCAATACGCAATGAATCATTTTGACGAAAGGGGAGAACAGAAGTATCTCAATGAGTGAAAAGTGCCCTCTACCTACTTGTGGGGGAAACAGAGTAAAGCTAAAAAACATTTAAAAATAACATTAAATATTGTAGGTCGCTAGGTGTATAATATCAAACCGAATTTGAAACTGTCACAAATTTTAATAAATGTATAAAACGATTGTAAATATTGATTGTTATATGACGAGAAGAATTTAAATATAATATTTATAAAAATTATACATTTGTTAGTATTTTGTTCCAATAATATATAAAACTCTTCCGTTATCTATACATAAGGGAGGAGAGTCTGAAATCCCTACGACAACGTGAAAAAAACATTCAACATCTTCATTTATGCATGACTTATACTAGCGACCCGATCGCAGCTTCTTCCGCTTCAACGTATTGTCATATTATAGCCAAATTATACAAATATTTACATAAATCGAAGTCTTTGTTATTCTGTTGTAAGCTCTATTGCTGTGAAGTTATAAATAAATCCAGTTCTCCACTTTTTGCACGAAACTGGAACAAACATTCATTCTTCATAAACTTTCACATTTATAATTTTAGTAGGAATCACGTCTTCATCACAATAATAAATTAAAAAAAAAAACAAAAAAAATATAATTTTAGAGATCTGTACCTCTAAATGTGAAAACGGAACCCTTATAGGTTCAGTTCGATGTCCGTCTACGACCATTTACCTCGAGATCGCAAGGAGGTATCAAACTGAAATTAATTCCTAATATTAAGGTCTTGGTCTCTACAAGCACAGTAAATTCAAGTTTCTAAGTCAACACATCCAAAAGAAACGAGCATTTAAGCATCGAGATTGCTGTATTTTGTATGAAATTAAAACCTATATTATTTCGCGTTGTTGCAAGGAAATGAAAATATTAATATAATACATGACGACGTCAAAATGGAAGCGCATCTTCCATTTTGACGTCATTGAACGATATAACATAAACAAAAATAAAAAAGAGCAGAATGTTACAATTTTTAAGTTATGGTTTAACCTCAAGTTATGAATAAGTAGTTATAACTTCTCAAGTATTATACAAAATAACAATCAGCTTCACGCTGAAAGAAAAAAAATCTTACCAAAAATATTCTGCAAAAAACCTATCAAGTTTCGCGATCAAGATGTTTCTTTCTCTGTAAAAAGTCATGAAATCTATAGGTATGGCTTTACCGAGCCAAGTCTAATCTTCCCTAATGCATTTTTTTAAATTATATAGTTACATTTTGTGACCGTTGAACATTCTTTAACCACGATTCGTTGACTGTACTATAAGATAATTAGGGTACAGACCAAGTATCTGTAGTGTTATAGTAATAAAAAAAAATAAAAAACACTAGTTAAATTACTATACGAAACACCATATTAATATTCTATTCGCGTTTGACTGATAAACACCATACAAAGCTACTATTTCATAACACAGAAACGAATTATAGATTATATCTCTATTATAAAATTGGGCAATACGCATATAAAATGTAGGACAAAACGGGACTTTCCCTTTTATTTTATTCTAAGCGTGTATATGTATGTAAATTATTACTGATGCCTGAGATCGTCGTGGCGCAGCACACGGCACATCGCAACGGTTGTGGGTTCCATGCCCATTTGGGGGAAAAATGATTTTTTTCCCTATAACAAGACAAAGAGCGGCGTTAATTTCAGTCACTTGAATAATTTAAGAAATTAAGCGAAAAATGAAGATGGAGTGTCTTATCACTAGATTCCTTCTGCCTATCCTACTATATGCGTGATACAGCGTAAAGCAAAAATATGACAAAAAAAGCTAAATGAAGACTACAATGCATAAAACAGTTAATTTATAATTATGAAAATGAAGCCAATATAACGGTGAAATAAGAAATATTATTAAAATTCCCTTTATAACTTCATAGTAGGTTTAATTTAAATTACATGAATATTGAGTAAGTATATTAGAAAGCAACAGTTCAAGTAAAAACATTTATTGGTTTCTAGTTAACGTTAAAAATTATACATCTATACTAATACAATAAAGCGGAAGTTTGTTTGTTGGTTTGTTTAAGCGCTAAAATCTCTGGATCTACTAGCCTGATTTACTTATTTTTGGTTTTGTATGATAGCTACGTTCTTCAGAAGTGCTATAGGCTAACATTATGATGTAAGTCTTAGTTAGTGTTAAATAACGAAATAACAATAATAATGAACGCCATTGAATTGCCATAAGCGCGTGCGCCTCAAAAATAGTTAATTATATGTCAGTACATTGTATGGAAGAAATGTTCTATTTTATTAATTCTAAAAAAACGTCCACGAAACCGTTTATCTATATGCATATGTATATACTGGAGGAAGGTCACTTAAAAAACATTAGGACTCCCGAAGAGCACGTATGAATAGGTTGATGACAGTTGACGAGGCGAAAGAGGTAAAATGTGAAGATAATAAAAAATAATAATTGTATCGATTTAATATAATTTAAAAACTAATTGAGTGCAACTGTTAACGCATCATTCAAAGATTATTATACACAAACAACACAATATACAAAAGAATCTTTTCAAAAACAACAAGAAAAAAAAACAAAAGTGTCTGCCACATTCAGGTTCAACGACCTAACGACCAGAACGTTCTGGTTAGAACCGGTTGTAACTGGTTCCAACTGAATCGTAATGTGGATTTAAGCAAAAAAAAACAAATTTGTTTACAAACTTCGATATTTTAATTGAATTAAAAAATAAATTTGAATATAGAAAGTTAGCATATTTATTATATTATTTACAAGAAAACATCCATATTTACAGATCATTTAAAAGTAATAATAAAAAATCTAATAAGAAATCTAGCTACGAGTGCCACATTTTAATTATTATAGAAATACGAGAATTTAAATAATTTACATTAAATCAGCTTCACGCTGTATCCACAGCAGGTTAGGTAGGGAGAACCCAGTTAACTTTCGCTTCGTTCGCCAAAAATTAAATATTCCCTCGAGTGGGAATCGTACCGTCACATCCGCCGTGTTTTCGGTTGCACGCTTGTGTACCTGTGTCATGTCAGCCTCGGTAATTCATGAAAACCAAGATTTGTGTACACATGACACATGCTATGATCGTGGCACAGGGGCACAAAGTGTGACTGTAAAATTGACTGGTTGTGGCTGCGATCCCCACTCGAGGAAATGAAAACACGCAATGCCTCCAGAGCTCGGCGGAAAGTGGGAAACGGAGTGTCTTAACACTAGGCTCCCTCTGCCTACCCTGCTGTGTGCGGGATACAGCGTGAAGCCGTTTTAATTTTTTTATTTATTTAATTTACATTCTTTGATGCCGGAGCTATTTTTGACCGCAGATACAGTGGTACAGTGGTAGTTATACCAAAAACTAAAATAATTTTAATTGGAAACCTATAGAAATAGTTTCTGAGATCAACGCGTTCCACTAAACAAACTCTCAAGATTTACAATAATAGTAAATTATTACATATAAACATTTCTCCGGCTAAGAATTTGTTATCTTAATACTAAGATTTTCTTATCAATACAAAGATATATTGATTACTGATAACAAATCCTTAAACTGATAATCACTTGTCTTTAAAATGATAGTCACTTTGACACTTTAAAGTGTTATTGACTTAAAAACCACTTGAGAAAGTGATTGACAAACCTGTTTTTTCTGGAAAAAAACAGTTTCTATATATATATATTTTTATCTGATCTTATCTATTATATGTATAATCGATAATGACATCTAACACAGATAAGCCCTTATGAAGAGTTAACTGAAGTTATGTGAAAACATCAAATAATATATTGACACCATATCTATCTATTTATATATTCAACCGAGAGTTTTTGACACCCTTATAACGAACCCTTTGAACGTGATATTAACCAACTCTGAAACGTCGGATTAGTTTGAAATTTTGCGATGACAGTGCAATAATATGAAAAAAAAACTAGTCAAGCGCCAGTCGGATTCGTTGACCGAGGGCTCCGTACCAATCTACGGATTGTAGGTCAACGGGAATTATAACTTATAATAAATAATAGTTAAAAAAAAGAACTAAAAACATGCTTAAAAAAAATACTAAAAATAATAAAAACAAGCTTTTGTGAACAAAATACCTAAAATGTAAAAAAAAATATTAGGAATAATATGGAAAGCGTGAGGGGCATAGCGTCAATAGATCACTTAAAAAGCAATTTTTTTTTAATATTTTTATTTTTACTTAACTATTGTTTCTTTATGTTGCTGAGTTCCGCTAATAAACACGTTACGAACAAAATTCGGGGACAAGCGGAGAACACAGTGTCTTACGCCAGATCCACTAGTCTATGTGAAATAGTGTAATTAAAAAGCAAACATATATATTTTGTTTCTAATATATATACTTATAATAAAATCATAACGGATCTGTCTCTGTACATGGGAAAAAGGAAAAATTATTTTTAATTTTTTTGTCTGTTTGTCTGTGCGTTTGTTCACGCTAATCTTAGGAATAAGCCTATGCTAAACACAGAAACGGCCGTTTGCACTATTAGATTTTCACTTAACATCATCAAGTTTCACTTAACATTTAGTGTTTTTTTTATTTCAATCGGTTCACAAATGACAAATTTATGTTAATATAAATAGTTTCATTCTACAATATTGCTACAAAACCAGGGTGTTATTGAATTATTAGTTCACGAAAGTTATTGAGATGAGAAAATAACTGTGTCGTACAAGCGGGCGAAGCCGCGCAACGGCCACTAACTAGTACATTAATAATTATGTAAATTAAAATAAATAGTAGTGGTTTTTTGCGTTAATTAGAAATTTTAATATATTTTAAGTATTGTATTAAAAAGTAATAATTGACTATTTTATGTTTATTTTAGTTGTTTTGTGCACCATGCTTTCGGTTTTTTTGGTTGCTTAGGTTTTGTTAGAGGTGTGGCTTTGTTCTTTTCTGTTGTTTGGATGTGGCTAACAACGGTAATTGGGGACACACAAGCGAACAACGGGACGGTCTCGTTCCCAACGGGACGTCTGGTCACGCTATGTATTTATATAGCATATAGGTATAGCGTAGGCATAGGAAACCTTATATTAAGAGACTACGTTCCTAACATTCCCCCTAATTTTAGAAACATAACGTGGTTTTTTTTGCCGCCTTTCATTTACCTAGAACGAGGAAATCAAATTAATTTATTGCCCCAAATAGAAATCGACTACAACTGTTGTGTTTTCTACAGTTCACCATTACAAGCTTATAATTGTAGTTCATTCCATACAAAACCACAAAAAACGACAACTTTTATAAAACGTACAATCTTAAACATGGTACGGAACCCTTGTTGGGTGAGTCCGACTTGCATCTGACCGGTGTTTTCTGTTTATTACTTCAATATATCATCATTTACAATACAATGACTTAAAATTCCTGCATGTATATTTTTATTTTTAAGTTGGTGTAATAAAGTATTAAATAAATAAAATAATAAATAAATACACTAAAGGCGTATTTAATGAGGCATTAGATAAATATTAAGAAGATGGAAAACATAGTGACCGATCACTAAATTCCAAGTTCAAGTAATAAAAAAAAATATCTATAGGTATAAAAAATCGTATAAAACGTTTTATTCTTCACCAAAGTTGGTCAACAACGGGATAAATTAACATAACGGATGTAGTAAAATTACGCGCCCTATAAAGTTTGTATTCATATTCATATTTAAAACTTACAGTAGTAGAGGCCAGTCGTGGCGCAGCGGCACGAGGTGTGACTGTAAAACCGACTGGTTGTGGGGTCGATCCCCACTCGAGAAGATGAAATATTTATTTAAATTTATATTTCTATTTCTTCGCTCTGGTGTCGAGGTAAAGCGCGGCGTTGAGTTTTGCCACTCAACACGCAATGACTCCAGAATTCGGCAGAAAGTGGGGAACGGAGTGTCTTAACACTAGGTTCCCTCTGCCTACCCTGCTGTGTGCGGGATACAGCGTGAAGCTGATTTTAGTGTCGCGTGATATTTTAATTGAAACATTGTTAAGTACATGTAATATGTACCTATACTTTTTTTTCAGCTTCACGCTGTATCCCGTAAATAGCGGGGTTGGCAGGGAGAACCTAAAAGATATAAAGACACTCCGTTCCCGAATTTAGGAGGCATTGCGTGATGAGTGGCGGAACTCAACGCCGCGATTCGCCTTGATATCTGAGGGAGAAACAGGAAATATTAAATATTTCATTCCCTCGGGTGGAAGTTGACACATTCATTGCGCCTACAGTCACACGCTTGTGCCTTTGCTTCACTGCGGAACCTAACAGTCTAATTATTTGTAAAGGAAAATAACTGCGGCTGCGCATGTAAATGAAATATTCTAGAGAAAGTTCTTAAGACCTATTATAATAAGTGACGTTCTGTCGTTTATTTTCTTTGAAAGAACAAAATGAGTGATTTAATTAGAATAATATGTATATATATGTCCCTAGATAATATAGGTTGAGGCCAGTCGTGGCGCAGGAGCACAAACTGTGACTGTAAACGCGACTGGTTGTGAGTTCAATCTCCACTCGAGCATTTTTAAATATTTATTTAAATTTATATTTTTATAGGTTTCGAGGCAAAGCGCGGCGTAGAGTTTCGCCATTCAACACGTTTTTGCTTCCAAAATTAGGCGGTAACTGGGGAACGGAGTGTCTTAACACTAGGTTCCCTCTGCCTACTCGGCTGTGTGCGGGATACAGTGTGGAACTAATTTAATTTTAATTTAAATAGGTAGGTATGCCTCGGAAATATTCGGTGTCGGAAAGTGGAAAACGGAGTATCTTAATACTAGGTTCCCTCTGCCTACCCTACCGTACCTATGTGTGGGATACGGCGTGAAGATGAAAAAATAAATAGATATATGTACAAATAGTTCTATTACTCAACACGCAACGTCTCGAAAATTGGGCTAAATGTGAGGAACAGAGAGCTTTAACACTAGGTTTCCCCTACCAACTCTAGGTATTTTTTTTCAGCATCACGTTGCATCTCGCATTCGTCACGTAGTACGTGTAAAGACACTAGCCTCCTCTCTTTCCACCGAATTCTGTGGACAATGTGTGTTGAGTGGCGGGACTCAACCCCGCGCTTTAACTCGACACCAGAGTCAAGAAATAAAAATAAAAAAATCTTCAAGTAAGGATCGAACCTACAACTTGTCGCGCTTACAGTCACACGCATATAACCATCTTTAAATTAACTATCCTACATAAAAAAATACTTGTAGTTGCCGAGGTTAGCGCGTTCAACCAAACAAACTCTTAAACGTTATAATATTACTACAGTATTACAGATATACATAAATTGTAAACAACACGGTCAAAGGTAACTGTATTATATTACATATTAAAGTCTAAAAATAGTTATGGAAGCGGAAAACCTATTTTACTTTAATTTAGAACTAACCATGTTACGAGTAGACATATTTATTACAAAGGTTCTGTATGTATGTTTGGTTGAACGCGCCAATCTTATGAACTACTGATTGAAATTGTAAAATTAGTTTTGTTTTAGATAGTCCATCTATCGAGGGAGGGTATAGGGTATAGGCTATATTATATTCATACAGCGTAAACGCGGCGGTTGTGGGTTCAATTCACTCTAGGGTAAAGTAAAATGCAAGTAATTACTTATTCCTTACATTTTTCATTCAAAACGCGACGTTAAGTTCCGTCACTCAACACCCAATGTTTCTTAAATGATG
The DNA here is from genome assembly GCA_018249775.1 of Heliconius hecalesia formosus. Taxonomy (NCBI): domain Eukaryota; kingdom Metazoa; phylum Arthropoda; class Insecta; order Lepidoptera; family Nymphalidae; genus Heliconius; species Heliconius hecalesia. The sequence goes on along the minus strand of DWMY01000968.1, from coordinate 6,616 downwards.
CAGTACGCTAAACGGAGTGTCTCAACACTAGGTTCCTTCTGCCTACTCTGACCTTAACATTAAAATATTCGTGTCAGCTATCGAACCCACTACCCATCGGCATAAAACAAAAAAAATAAACAAATGAGGAAAATTTAAATGACGATATTAACTAAATTGTTTTCAAAATACTGAAGTAGTTTTAGTTCTATTTAAATATATCTTTATTGCTTTTAAATTGGTATTATTATTTTTTTCTTGTATTTTATTTAGTCCGCATTTCCTCCATATAACAAGGTAGTTCGAGAGATCTCAGTGTTACTATTAATACATTTCGTTGTCCACTTCCTGCCAAATTTTGAGACACATCCTGTAGATTTGCGGTTCAAAACGCCGCGCTTTATCTCGTTACCAGAGCGAGGAAATGAAAACATATAATCAATTACCCTGAATGGGAACCCACAAACACCGCGTCTACAGTAACGCTGTGCCACTGCGCCATTACGGCCTCACAATATGTATTTTTTGTTATATTTTTACTCGTAATCCGATAATCTATAGGTAAATTGGTCACGGACCGTACTATATTTCTTTGCATTTGTGAATGTTGCCAAAGTAAAAAATATTATGCCAAATGGTTTGCTCATCATATAAAACGCGTGAGACCGTAAACGCGACAGGTTGTGAGTTCGATTTCCACTCGAGGTAATTAAATATTTTATATTTTTTCATGCTAAGGAGGCAAAGTTCTGTGTTGAATTACGCAACCTGACACGCAATGCCTACAGATTCCCCGGAGAGGGGGTAAATAAACTGTATTAACAATAGGTTCCCAGGTTCTGTCCCTGCTAAAAAAAAATCGGGAGAGATTGAATTCGAGCCATTTTCTCCCAAATACAAGACGCCGCAGCTTGTCATCAGAGAGAGAGAGAGAGAGGCTTTTAAGCGGGGATGGAACATGCAACCATCGGGCTTACAGTTGTACGTTATTCCACTGTGTCAAACTGTATATTCAACATATTTTTGCATGGCTAATAAATAATATATAAATATTAATTATGGGAATTTCTATAGCCTTATTTGATATAAAAAGAACAAGGAAATCCCCGTAAAGTTATGGAAGAATGTTGTTACTTTATAAAACTAGGTTATTGTGGCGGCTTCGCTCTTATTCAAATGAAAATAATAGCTAAGATTTTTTATGAAACATGAGACGTTCTAAGACAAATGGACTATATAAGTACAACATAATTTTGAGGCCACTCATAAGAGACAGGTTGTGTGTTCGATCCCCACATGACATGAAATATTTATTACTTCGTTCTTCGCTCTGGTAACGAGGTCGAGCGCGGTGTTGATTTCCACAGTCAACACGTAACACAATAAGAATTTGGTGGAAAGTGAGGAAGGGAATTGTTATAACACTAGGTTCCCAGGTTCCCTCTGTCTACCCTGCTATGTGCAAATATATTAAACAATAGTACGAATTACACTACTAAAAAAAAAAGTTTTAAATGATTTCGTACGAAGTTGAGACCTATAGTATATCTACAATATCTTAGACCGCCATTTTAGCGGGACCGCCAGCCTCGCTGCATACCTAACGCGACCATAATTTTTTAGATGTGGTTATCAGCAAAAAATTATAGTTTTCTTTTTGGTGCTATTTCGGAAAACTGGACATTTTTACTTCCCGGCACCGTCCTTGGAAATACCGGGACATGCAAGCGATAAACAGGAAGTCTTTCAACGTGACTTTCTTTCAGTATCATCGATACTATGATCTCGAAGGTCAAACGAGATCTTCCCTTGCATCTCTTACCATCTCTTTTTGTTTCACAAATCAACAATCTATGTAAATTACTATTATGTTTTTAATTATTTTGTAAAACGTATCTAATTCTTACTGAATCAACAGTTATACCTACCTACTACGACGATTTACAGGCTATCGTAATTCACATATATAGAATTTAATTAATTACGTTAAAACTTATACAAATACCTACTTAGTTTGAATTTTTTTAGTAGGCAGAGGGAACCTGGGAATTTTAGTGTTAAGACACTATGTTCCCATTAAGACACTTTCCTTCTTCATTTTCCGCCGAAATCTGGACACATTGCTCGTTGAGTGGCGGAAATCAACATCTAGCTCTGTCTATGTCCCCAGAGTGAGGAAATTAAAATATGAAATATTTCATTTTCTCGAGTGCGAATCGAACCCACAGCTTGTCCCGTTTACAGTCGCACGCCCGTGCTCCTGCGCCACGACTGTCTTTAATTTTTTTTAAATTATTTATTAGTAATTTTAAAATGTTTCCTCAATTATTTATTCGAATTATGGTTTTTTAAATTATTTTGAATCACTTTTTGCACATCACATTATATTTGCGCTTAATTTTTTTTTATTATTATTTTTTTTAGTTTTAGCATAAATAAGTTATTATTTCACTTTATTTATTATATTATTATTTAAAAAAAATTCATTACTAATTTATATATTCTTTCACAATAATATTTATTATCGACACCAAAATTGCGTATAAAAATCATACTTATTCCTAATTCCTATTTCTAACACACAACACTTAACCACCAAAATTATAAACTAAAGGTATATTAAAAAAAAAAAAGTTTTAAAAAAATATTAAAAAAAGAAAATGGCCAACAATGCGTCAGCTCGTTGTGAATGCGCGGCGGAAACTAAAGTGTTAAAGTTGTAAACATTTCGTTATCAGCCGACAGCCAGTATAACGATAACTACTTTAACTTTGGAGCTATAACAGTTATAAAGTTACTTATTTAGAAATAAAATAAAATAAATAAATCAGCTTCACGCTGTATCCAGAGGTAGGCAGAGGGAACCTAGTGCTAAGACACTCCTTTCCCCACTTTCTGTCGAATTCTGGAGGCATTGCGTGTTGAGTGGCAGAACTCAACGCCTCGCTACTTATTTAGAAGGCGTATAAAATTTTAACGTAGAGGGACTCGTACCCGCGCCTCCTGGAAACTGACCAGGTGGCGCGGGCCGCTACGTTCAAATTTCTATACGTGTTCTACATAAGTATTTTTATTTCTTTAGTGTGGAATAACACTTTAAACATATAAAAAATTGTTATAAAGTTTTGTAATAGTAGAATAAATAGAATAATTTACAATTTTGGTTAAACGTCCAAATATCTTTGAGGGAATAAAATAATATTAGCTTTTTTGTTTGCCTTTTTTTAAATAAAATAAATAAATCAGCTTCACGCTGTATCCTGCACACAGCAGGATAGGCAGAGGGAACCTAGAGTCTAGACACTCCGTTCCCCACGTTCCGTTGAGTTCTGGAGGCATAGCGTGTTGAATGGCGGAATTCAACGCCGCGCTGCGCCTAGACACCAGAGCGTAGAAATGAAAATATTAATTTAAAAATATTATTCATTTGCTCAACTGGGGTTCGAACCTACAACCAATCGCGCTTACAGTTACACTGCCCCTGCGCCACCACTGGCCTCAATACGTGATAGGGGCATATTTTAAGGTGTAGATAGTATGTTTTTATTTGGAAGATTTTAATTCCCTCACCCTTGCCAACGAGACGAAGCACGGCGTTGAGTTCTGCCACTGAACACACAATGTCTAGTGAACTTGGTATAACTGTCGCGCGTACAGACGCTGTGCCACTGCGCCATAATAGCTTCAATAAAAAAAAAACTGTTACACAATATTATTCAAGTTCACAATATAGTGGTAATTTAATTTCGTGTAAATCAGTTATCATTGAAATGTTTCCAGTAATAAATCTACATATTTGTTCAATTTTTTGGTTCAATAATAAAATGTTTTGTTTTTACTTGCGGAACACAACACCGGCCTATATCAATGCTCGCCCAAATTTGGAGAAATTGCATGTTGAGTGGCGGAACTCAACGCCAAAATATTATTTCAATGGTCCCAATTCATAGTGCCCTTAATTTTTTGTAATATTAATTATCTGAATAAGACGATAACAGCTTAGTTGAGATTTCTAAGATAATAATATATTAAAACGTGACATTACGGAATTTAAATATAGGTATTAGAATAAACTAGATTACGCGTTGGAATAGTAAGACAGCTTAGAGGCCAGGCGAGACGCAGGGGCACAAGCGTCTAACTGAAAGGTTCAATTCCAACTCGATGAAAAAAAAATATATTTCCTCATTCTTGTCCGCCACTCAACAATCAATGCCTCTAAATTTATGCGGTAAGTACAGAACGGATGTGACTAAATGGAAACGAAGTATCTTAACACTAGGTTCCCAGGTTCCCCCTGTCCACCTCGCAGTGATCGGGATACAACCTGAAGGTTAAAAGAATATAGCAATTTTAGTAATATTATGTTAGCACATATGGCTTATATTTAAATAATCGTTTTTATTTTATGATTTTTTTTCCGACCTACTTATTCCTAGCCTTACGATGTCACGGCTCCTTATCTTCTTTTCCGGTGCTATTCAAGTAAAACCGCAAGTTGTTGTGTTGTATCAAATTATTGTAATTATATTATTGGTTTGCCTTATGTAAAAATAAATGTGTGACTGCACGTACGATGGTTGTGGGTTCGATTACTATAAGAAATTTTTATTATATACCGAAACCGAAACCTCAAAAGAAGAGTACAGTGATATCTATGAATGTAAAGTGGATTTTTAAAACGTCGCGCTGTATCTCACACCCGTCAGGGTAGGCAGAGGGAATCTAGTGTTAAGACACTCCTTTCCCAATTTTCCGGTGAATGTCGTTTTTGATGGGTTGTACATGAAAGATATACAAAAATAAATGTTATTGGGGGCATTTAACAATGTAATGGAATCCAAAACCATGTTTTTTCATATTATTTTGTCCGTTTGTCGGTTCGTCTGTTTGTCTGAGTGTTTGTGCACGCTAATCTCAGAAATGGATTCACCAATTTAAATGCAGTTTCCTCTATTGTATTTGAGCAATACTTAGTGGTTGTTTTATTTCATTGGCGGAACTTTTCGTCTTTGAATTTATAATGTTATTAGAATACGAAACTAATCCAGGTTAGTAAATAAGTAATAGTGAAGTTCAAGCGGGCGAAGTCGTGAGCGGGTCGCTAGTATAAAATAAAAATACACGTAAGTAAACTATACTAACGCTATTAATTTACAATTCATTGGAGTAAAACCGTTAGGTTACCTGATTGTTATTATAGTTGAAATCAACACCGTTATTACGTACTTGTGATATATTTAATACGTCTGAATTAATACATATTATATTAATTTCCTAGCACAGAGGTACAAAGTGTGCCTGTAAACGCGACTGGTTGGGAGTTCGATCCCCATTCAAAATGAAATATTTATGTACCTTTATAAGTGGAACACGGAGTGTCTTTACACTAAGTTCCCTCTGCCTACCCTGCTGTGTGCGGGATACAGCGTGAAGCTGATTTTGGTATGATTTTATATTGGAAGTTGGTAATGGATTTGGACTGAAATGGAAATAGGCTACATTAAAATACAATATTTTTAGAATTTCATGCATATTAATAAAAAATAACCAATATTTTTGACGTGATAACGTCTTATAAATCGATAAACGCTGGATGTGCGCACGAAAAAGTATGATCGTTTGTCACGTTCCGCTTGAGCTGAGTGTGCGAGCGAGAGGGCGGTACAAAGGCGGCGGCGATAGAGAAGCAGAACCCGCCTAAGCGTGCGGCTTGTGACGCATAAATGTAAATTTATAAAAAAAAGAAATGTAAATTTCATTTAACTCCTTTGTATTATACAAAATAATGATAATTCGGTGATAATACTTATTTAGAAAAAAATAGTTTACCGGCTTTTTTGACTACGCAAAGTAAAATAATCTTCCATATCTTACAACTTTTTCTACGTACCACTTAGACCTAGAATGTTTCTCTTAAATAAAAAAAAAACTTCTTATCTATGATAGTCCAGATAGCAAGGAAGGCTATAGCCCATAGGCAATGTTACATCTATTTAATCATTTCAATATCAAAAATTTTTCTACGGTCCTCTGACCGTACACCGTTCGTGTCATGTGACATGACACACGTGTCATACGCAACTAGTATAGTTATTTCAATTCGACCAAGTGAGCGAAACCGCATGTATAAGTAGTTCATAATACAAAACAAAGACTCTATTCAATCGGATGAATCATAATATATTACGGAATATTTTTTTATTGCGAAATAATTACCGCCAATTATGTAATGCTTTAGAAATTGTCTTCTTTATAAGGGCGTTATGATTATCTTTTCATACTATGTTGCTTAATTAAAGATCGTGGGTTCGAATCTCGTGTAGTAAAAATATTTATATATATTAGGTAAATAGATAATGTTACAGTGCACAAAAACTTGTTTACAGGTGAATTGACGTTACAAATAAGGGGAGCAGAATAGCCTTATGCACACCTTAGAAATTCTACTAACAAAAAAATTAGCACGAAAAATTTAAAAAAGATCCCTTTACGCGAACAGATCTGTTTTACGCTAAAGTCCAGGCCTCTCCTGGAAAATATTAATGGATACGTCCATGTGCACAGCCAAAACTTCGCGGCGTAGAACGCTGTAGTTTTTTGGGGAGTTTAGGGGATCACTAATAGAGGATTTCTC
>DWMY01000967.1:0-17599 GCA_018249775.1 Heliconius hecalesia formosus | reverse complement strand
TGGGCGCGGAGCTCGTGTACCAGTCAAGTCCGCGCATAGCGGGAGGAGAGGTGGCTGTAGCGTCTGCGGCGGCCAGATATACAATGGATGGTAAATATTCATATACAATGTTTTTTACCTCATGGTCAAATGGATGTGGAAATAAGTAAGAGTTGTGTACGACCAATGACACATTCTAAAAATGAGAATAACACTATCCTACACAGTGTACACAGTCACCGTCAAACACTGCCAGAATTCCATCTAAATATTTTATTTATTCAGCAAAGAAAAAAATACAGGTGGTAACTGCAGGTACAGTTACAGCACAATTTGGTTGTATGTCAGTAAGTTAGCTATGGAGTTGACTGTACTGTTAGCTGGTGTTCTGTACTGTTCGGAACATGGTTCTGGAACGCAATACACTAGATGACTGTTCCAGAACAGTTCTAACTCGAAAAACTTAGCTGTTCCTAAACAGGAAAGAGTCAAGGCAAGGCAAGTTCCACAAGAATTTTGTCCTGAATGTTCAGTTTGTTCACTCCCGTTCTCTGTTCCACTCATTCCAGCATTTAAAATTTAAAGTTTTAAACTGTTCCAGTCTTAACACATATTTAATGTCAACGACGTTAACTCTCCAAATTATTCTCATTGTGTTTGTTTCATGTCATGTGTTTTTTTTTATTTGTTTCTAAGATAACCGGGGATATCTTTTATAATTCATTTAATTAATTCATTGAGGCAAATATTTCATCAAATATTCAAATTTAAGCAAATATTTCATCTCCTCGAGTGGGGATCGAACCCACAACCAATCGATAGTACAGTCACACTTTGTGCCTCTGCGCCACGACTGGCCTCTTTACATTTTAATATAATTTATTGTAGTGTCTATATTTTCTTTCTCTCTTTATTTGTTTTGGGATTTTTAGTTTTATTATTTCTTATGTATATTTTTAACTAGCTTTTACCTACTACTCCACCAGTATAGTCAAATGGAAATAAAAAGAGTTGTATATGACACAGATCTAAGATCGCGATAACTAATAATGTAAAGTAATATATCTTATAATAATAAATGATTTGGATGAGTAGCTTCTTACTCGTAATAGATAATTAGGTATTATTAGTAATTAAGTACGCGTCCACTGACACCCGCCAGTCGTCATGGGCGGCGTATTATAAATCTGTGATGTCTCTATTTTACAAGCTTTTATTTAGTTTCACCTGCCGCAATATTTGTTTGTTTGTAATCGAATCTTGCAAACCCAAATTTCACCCACTTCGCAAATCCACTTCCCAATGTCCGATTCAAAGTTTCAAAGCAATAAACCCAATATAGGTATCAAATGAAAAGGGAGACGGATTTTGTTTCATCTAATACTTTGGTGTTAGTAACCAGGGTCTGATGAAGCTCGAAGATAGCCATAGGAACTCAATAATTAAGTGACACATCTCCATCGAATTTCATTTATTTTTTAACTCGTATGATAAGTCTTAACGAGTACTTTGGTGGTAATGGGTCAGCAGGGTCTTGATGGAGCTGGAAAATGACCATATGAACTCGGTAATTAAAATACGCAACTCCATCGAGACATCCCTCTTATTTGGGCTTGTATGATTTATCTCAACAAGTACTTTCTTGCTAGTAACCAGGGTTTAATGACGGAAGAAGATGTTTATAAGAACTCGATAATTAAGCAATATAATTCTATCGAATTTGGGCTTGTATAATTCATCTTACCGTGTCCTTTGGTGCGAGATGGTAACCAGGGTCTGATGATGGAGCCGGAAGATGTGCAAACACTACTACAAAATCCAAAAATAAAATCAAATGAAAAAAAAAATAAGAAGAAAGTACCCACCCACCCTATAGGTTTTGATTATGCGGCGAGTTTCATACAAAATGCAGCAAAATCGTATCTTTTGATTGCGTTGACTTAGAAGCAGAAAAAAAACATTTTTTCTGTGCTCTAAGACCTCCAAAACCTGTATATTTGATGTTCATTTCAGCCTGATACCTCCAGCCGATCTCGAGATAAATGGTCTTTACAGAGGGACAAAAATTGATCCTATAAGGGTTCCGTTTTTACCTTTTGAGGTAAAAACCTTAAAAAAAGGAACAGCCGGAACCAGAACGAAAATTGGAACATGTTCTGAAGCCAGAATGGAACAGCTGGAACATGTTTCTCATTTTTGCCTGAATGTAACATCATTATTGACTAGTGCACAATGCTCGCAAAAGTTCAGAAGGCCTAACTTCAGATCGACCACATATCGACGATTGTACTGTAATAGTTTTTTGTTAGTATGTTTGTCTACATCAAGCTGGTTAACAATCTAACATAGTTTACTATTTAAAAAACTTTCTCGCAATCCCTCGCATGAGTATTAATTAGATATAAAATAGATAAAATATTGATATAAGTGTTTAAAAATAAACACAAGATAGAAAAATAAACACAAGATATTCAATATCGTAATGTTTTTTTATTTTTTTTGCTTCACGCTACATCCTGCATGTAGTAGGGTAGTTTGAGGGAATTTGGGAACCTAGTGTTAAGACACTCTATTCCCAGTAAGTCATTTACGTTCCCCACTTTCTGCCGAATTCTAAAGGAATTGCGTGTTGAGTGGCGGAACCAAACACTGCGCTTTGCCTCGTTACCAGAGCAAGGGATTGAAAATATTAAAAGTTTTATTTCCTCGAGTAGGAATAGAACCCACAACCTGTCGCGTTTACAGTCGTACGTTGGTGCTCCTGCGCCACGACTGGCCTCAATTAACTGTATTTTGTTTAAATAAGACTAAAAGTAAATATGAAGGTTGAAGGTTACCTTCAAGGTAATTTTTGTTGTGTGAAGTCTAGTGTTGAGTAATAAAAATTGAATAAAACGATTTTTAATTTTTATGTTTTTGTTTATCTTTTTATTGAATATTTCTTCATATTAATATTATTTAAATACTACAGTGGAAATTTTATCAATGACTTTTATTATTTTATGACTTTTATGAATAACGTTTTGTCCATAGCCAGACACTAGCGTGGTTTTAACCCCCTGCCACCTCTAAATTACAATACAATTCGGGTGTCTGGCAATGGAAAACGTCAATTCTTATATTATTTCCAAGAAAATATTACATAATTAAACTTTCTAATTTAACGAAAGTTAGGTACTATTTTCTGCATCTTAGTCACCTGATAACTGCCTAAGTAACATCCACCAAACTCCATATTCTCTGGTAGTACTTACCAGTGTTACCCAACATTGCTTAGAAACTTTCAGGCTTTATAAAATAACGAAGGTCTCGCCGTACACTTTTACTATTGACTCTGTCTCAATAAAGTATTTCGTTTTACATTCCAGATTCCGAAGTGTCAGCCACACTGGGGGCAGCCAGCTTCCACGTGTGTTACTTTAAACAAGCTAGTGAACAATTGCAGGTAATTTATTTATTTATTTTTTTAGCTTCTTGCACATAGTTTACTCTAGGTAGAGGGATGCTGGGAGTCTAGTGTTAAGACACTACTCCATTCTCATTAATATGTTTTCCTTCCTCACTTTCCGCAGAATTCTGAAGACATTGCGAGTTGAGTGGCGAGACTCAACACCCCACTGCCTGGTTACCAGAGCAAGCTAATGAAAATATTAAATATTTTATTTCCACAAGTGACAATCGAACTCACAACTTGTCGAGCTTACTGTCACATGCTTTTGCCCCACCGCCATAACTGGTCTCAATTTTTCTCAAAAAAAAAATATATTTTTATTTTCCAGGTGGTAGCTGAAATGGAGACGTCGTTCCGAGGAATGGAGTCAGTAGGCACCATTGGCTACCAAGTAACTATACCAAAAGCAGAACTTGTGTTTAGAGGTATATATTAATTACTATCATGTTATATTGAATAATCTAAAAGTAAAAGTAAGTAAGGTAAATATGGTTTTGGGTTTGATGCCCAGCCAAGGGATAGATTTATTTACCTTTGCCCTGGTGGCATCCGCCACGCAACTACACTACACAAGGTATTTACACGCTCATCGTCTCCAGAGCCAGTAAATGAAAATATTTTATTCTCTCGAATGGGAGTCGAACCCACAACTTGTCGCGTCAACAGTCACACGCTTGTGTCCCTGCGCCATGACTAGCCTCAATAATATTAAAAAGTTATAACATGCCTATAAGTATTTCAACAACTTGGTCGGTAGACAAAAGGGGCGGGTTCATGTTAAAATTCGCCATCTTAAAATTTTTAAAAATATAAAAAATATATATTTATGTTCGTAATGGCTTATATATAAGGCTTCAAAAATGTTCAAAATATACAATGTAGCTTCTTAAAAATGTATAACTTAATTTGTGACAAGCACTTGGACTGTTAATAAGAAGTGCAGGTTCAATACCCGCAAAAATTTTATATATTATGTTTTCAAAATTTTTTTTTTATTTTAAATTTTTAGGCATGGTAGACTCCAACTGGAACATTGGAGCAGTTCTAGAGAAAAAACTCCAGCCTCTACCCTTCACGTTTGCTCTCTCGGGCATGGCCAATCAATCAAAACAACAGTTCAAATTTGGATGCGGACTTATTATTGGTTAAATGTGTTAGTGACAGTGAAAGTTATGTAATAGTGTAATGATGAGATAGTGTCGTGGTGAAACAAGAGATGGTAAGAGAAGTAGTGTCATTTTTAAGTTAACATATGTAGTTGTATTCAATATCTAAATTTTGAGTATCAGGTAATGTACCACAAAAATTGTAAATTTTCTTTATCCTTTATTTTATAAATATCCCTTTATTAGATCTTTTTTATTTAATAATAGTGAATTATTAATTGGTTGTTTATATTTATTCACATATCAAAATTGTGTTAAAATAAAAGGACTTGCCAAAGTAAAGGTCAGTTTTATGATTGCAAAGATTTCATATGGTGTTAAATCATCTTTACGCTATATCCCGCATAAAAGCAAAATAAGCAGAGGTAACCTAGTGTTAAGCCTAGTGTTACCTTCGTTCTACACTTTCCGCCGAATTTTGGAGTCAGCTCTACGCCGCGCTTTGCCTGGACACCAGAGCGAAATGAAAATATAAATTTTATCCACAATCAGTCGCATTTACAGTCACACTTTGTGCGTCTGCACCACAACTGCCTTATTTCCCAATAATCATATTGTTAAAACTAAAAATAAGCAGAAACTAAAATAACACCGTATGATAATATGATTTTATATCTGTAGTGTGTATGCATATGTATGTTCTACAGATACATTGTTTCACAAAAACAAACAAAATGCGGCGTTGAGTTACACAAATTAAGAGATGGACGAAAAGGCAAATGAATATATTTTTTATTCTATGGTCACACTTTGTGCCTCTTTAATGTTGTTAGTCACTAAAACACAAAATATAAAATAGTAATCAGGATTTCCACATTTTAAATACTAAATAATACTTAAATAATATTTTTTTCATTATCACAGTTATAAAATACTATTTATTTTATTATCATTTTGTACTTTAATATTGAAAAAATCATTTTATTCTCTGCACAAAAACATGGCACTAAATGATTTGAGTGGTGAAACTTACTGTCTGTACTTTATTAACATACAAAAGTCAAAAAATATAATGTATCTCATGAGGTGTGAGAGTTAAACAATTGTAATTTTCAAAGGTGATGTATTTTCTGTTGCTGCTTTACCAACAAGTATTTAGAAACAGAATAATATATATTTTTAAGCGGGCTCCTTCCCAACAGACATGATTTTTTTTCTGTAATTATAGATTATTTTATGGAATATTTATGCATAAAAAATAATTTTATACAAGAAAATTCTTTTATTATCTTATTTCTTGTTACACACTACAATTTATTGCATCTCTACACTATTATATATAATGTATGTTATGAGAGCTCAATTATTTGTATTTTGGAGTATATACTGATAAAATTTACATTGACTAAATGTAATTTAACATCAATTTACAGACTTGATCCAAAATACAAATAATGTGCAAATAATTCTAATGGTATTACTGAATCCTGTTATCACAAAGGACTATGTTGATATTACCATTACCATTTTTTATGTTTTTTCTAGAAAATTATGTATAAATTGTATTTTCTCCTCAAATTATGCAGAAATATGTACAATTTTATAATATTTAATATGGGGAGACCTGAAGTTAAGAAAAGATAGGACAGTTGTGGTGCAGGGGCACAATGAATGTGTGACTGTAAATGTGACTGGTTGTGGGTTTAATCCCCACTCGAGGGAATAAAATATTTATTTAAATTTATATGTTTATTTTTTTGCTCAGAATTCTGCAAAAATTAGGGAATGGAGTGTCTTAAGACTAGATTCCCTAGGGGACACTGAAACTATGGAATTTAGATATATTAGCCAAAATTAATGTGGGCTTGAATTTAATGTCTTAAGAAATTGTATTCAGAAAAAACATATGAAATGGTAGCTACAAATGGTTGCTTAATACATTTTGTATTATATTATATCTTTACATAATTTTTCCGCGCTACTTCCACCAGTATAGCATTTATAACTGACACTTTGGGGTTTGAATCTGCAATTAAGAATAGATAAATAAAAAAAATAATACAATTAAGTATTATAGAATATAATTTTATTTCCATAAATGGTTTTCCATAAACCTTCAAAAGAAAATTATTATTTTATTTATTTCATACAAATAATCTTACCTAACTGTAAATCTAAAACAATAAAAATCATTCAAACATTTTGTTTATTAAGCCTTTTAAATGTATTTTTTTTATTTACATTATAAATAATTTAAATTGAATTAGTTACTGTTGTATTATAATTAAAAATAATATGTTGAAAAACACAAGAGAAGTTACTGGTTGGTTATAATGTCATCACTGGTTTTGGGTAAAGCACAAAGTTAAATAAAATAATTTAAGTCATTTTTAAATGTTGCCAGCTCTGGAAATATAAATAGATTGTGTTTTTAGGGAAACCTAAATAGTACTTCATATTCACCATCACACTTTGTGACAAAAAATATATAATAAGACACTCCATTCTTTAATTTCTTTGATATGCCAAATCAATCAATGAAACAATTATTTTGTATAAACTCACATGATTGCATATTTTTATTAAAAAATTAAAGATGTATAAATATTTTTATAAATAATTTTGACATTGTTATAATAATAATAAAGTTTGATTTATTTTAACTTAAAGAAAATAAAGAATGGAGTCATTTAACACTAGACTCACTAGATTATATACAAAAAATGCATAAAGATTTCTTTTTATATATTATAATATGAGGTTATAATAAAAATGGCACTTACCCTAAAGTGCAGTGTAATACTGACGTCCTGAGTTACTGAGTACGAGTGTAGTTAATGTGACTGTACATAGCATGTTGTTGAACTGTTTATTTTTAATAGAGTTATGTTAATAAATCATTTGGCCTTTTATTTTATTATTCCTTCTCTCTGTCGTATTTATGTATTGCAGTAATACAATTTAAAAATTTGTAGGTGATCTGGTCACTGTGACAACGTTGAATCACGTTTAATAAACTATAGAATATATTCAACAAATTAAAGACGACTACCAGATGTCTTTTCTAATAAGAAAACAAATAGCAAGGCAAAATAAATGAGCTTTTATAATTTAACGAAAATTCGATACTATATTATACACCTAACTTACCTATTAACTGCCTACTATAAGTATTGATCAATTAAAATTTGATTTATATATTTGACAATAGTTTAAACAGTGTGGTTCCCCGTTTCTACGACAAACTAAAGTTAATTTGTTTTGTTACTGATAACTTATCAGTGATAAGCAACTCTATTTTACCATAAACTAGCCGTTTTGTCCGGTGCACAGCGCACGGCACCGGGCACGTCTAACAGGGGTTGTGGGTTCCATTCCCACTCGAGGAAATGAATATTTTTTATTTCCCATAGTTAATATGTAATATCTCGAAAATTGGTTGGAGAGTGGGGAACGAAGTGTTATTAAACTATAATATAGGTTCCCTCTGCCTACTATACGAAGGATACAGAAAAAAAAAGTGTAATATTTCACAGCACATCTGGTTTATATTATTTATACTTATATTTTTTCAATTTTCAAGAGATTATTTTATCCGAATCACCCATTCATTAATAATTCATAAGCGAATGTTAGTAGTGTAAATGTAGTTTCTCGTTTTGCCACCAGCAGACCAGCCCGAGATGGTATAAAACGAGAATATAAACCATTGTTAGTGATAACAGGATTATTTAGGAAACAATCAAACAACAAGTTAATTTAAAAATAACGTAAGTTTATTACATGTAATGAAATAAAAATATACTATAAACTTTTATTCTTTTACATGTATAACTGATTTCACATTTGCAGCCATAGACAATACACATCTTATCTGAATCAATTTGGTACTAACCGATAGATGATATCAAAAAAAGTGATGAGACAATGTCGCCGTCACTATTGTTTGATTAAATTTTCAAATGCAAGTAACAAGTAATTAAAAAAGCAAGTCAACAGATAAAAAATTATAATGCATTTGAAAATATATCGCGATTTGCGATTATGAATGCTACCACATACTATTAGAGATACATAAGAAACACGATATTAAAAAATCGATTTCTAGTTTAGAATTACATTATCGATTAATCATTCATAATAGCACATCGAGAACAAAAGCTGGGTGGACTTATGAAAGCTCGAATAAATGTATGAAAAACATTTTTAAAAAATAAGACACAAATTTACAGCTAAACAATTTTTAAACGTTATTTCCTTATACCAAAATATATTATGGCTTGTTATCATTTCAAAGATACAATAAGTTCTATATTAATATATTTTTCGTGTTAAATTCTATCGTAGCCTAACTTAATTATACGACGATTGCAACACTTTGAGGATCGCAAAATGTCATTTCTAGAGATCTGTATTATATTCGTTTGTAATGCCTTTTCTGACCGTATCTTACGTAGAACTAGAAGAAAATTATGACAAAAACGCGTGATTCACAAACATTTTATCAGAAAAATCATTACAAATAGAGCGAAAATGATTATTGGCATTAGTCTGCCGAGTCATCAAAGTAAAAAAATGCTAAATATTTGGTAAAGCGACCGCTGAGTACAGTATGTGACGAACAAATTCACTAAATTGTCAATGTGTAAAACAAAAACTGCAAAATTTTGTTGACTTAAGTGGCAAATTAAGATTTCAAAATCTAATTTCAAAATGTCAGGTCGAAGAGTTAAAAACCGTTGTGCTAAAGCAGATTATCAATTACACTAAGTACAGATAATATAACTCCCAACATTTTGCGGGCGAATTGACGCAAAACGTCATCGTTAAACAATTAAAGAATCAATCACAGTAAGAGACGAACAATAGAAACTGATGAAGGAGCGATTACTAATATATTAAATTGAACATTTTTCTTTCAACTCCATTGTTGCTTAAAGTGTCATTGTTAGTACAACTGACATTTCAAAAAATTAAGTGTAAATAATTATTCATTGTTAATATTTTTTTTTTTAAATAATTATTAATAATCGCTCTCTCCAAATTCAGTATATAACTCCTTTCAAGACATGTGTACAGTGTTGCCATATAAAAACTACAACGTAGTCATAACGAGATGGACGAACGTACGACGTGTTTATTTATATATATAAAAAATTAACACTAATAAAAAATTAAATACCTATGAGATATAGCGATGACTGTAGTCCAACAACGGGCTCAAAGTTGGTTTACGCTATGGGGACAGATTAAAAAGATATTTACAAAATCACTCATCCGCTGTGTCGCCAGTATAATAGTTGAAGTGTACAAGATTTAAGTTATTTTGTTGCTTTATTATTAAAATATACATATTTAAGCATTTCCATTAATTACATTACTCAGAATATTTCAAATACAGACAATAAATGTTCTTACAACGACTTATATTAATGTCACATCGATTTTCCAACTTTTAAATATCGTGAACATCATTCTTATAATATTGCTAAGCGTAAAACGGACTTTACACATCACACAGTATAAGATACGAAGACGAAAAGAAAATATCAACTATACTTTATGGCAGTGACGTGTGTGTCCAATCAATACAAGCCATAGACAATTTAAAGGAAACCATTCACGATTAATTTTCTTATATACTTTTTATTTTATTTAAAGCACTTTCGCCGTTTTATATTCTGAGCATAGATCTAGAATCCTAAAATTGGCATATTGTGGTCCACAGATAAAAAAACAGACAGCGGACAGTAGATTATAAAACACTTATTGTTAAACAACATTATGTTACTACCTCGTCACAAATTTTTACGCAAGTACAACTAAAATTTTTTTAAAACTTATTCATCTAATGTCAGAAGATAAAAACTAATAAACTCATTTCTAGAGATATGTAAGAGTTTTGTAATTTTTTTTTTAAATTATGCTTTTGAATTTTTTTTTAAGTTTCACTTTTTTTAAATGGTTGAGGTAGTAAGATAATTTCTTTTTGTCAACGGGCGCCCTGCTTTTTTGGAAAGTGTATATTTTTTTTATATTGAGGTTATTTATATTATTTTTACTATTGTCTATAATACAAGGTAGCTCTAAGTCATAGATAATATAAAGTTCAATGGGACTCAAGAACAATAATTTATCGTTAGAAAACATTAAAAAGTATATTACTAGAACAGTGAACGCACAACCGTTATTGAATATCTTTTATTAGCAAAACAACAGATTAAAATTTTGACAATTTTTTTTTAAAACCTTCAGATATCTGTCAATGGAAATGAATGATTTTTAAAACTGCCTGCCATATTTTTTTAAATTAAAACATCAGGGCTCTTTGAAAATATTACCAAAAACTTGTGAAACCAACTAAAAACTGACTAAGATTTGAACTTATTAATCCAATAGCAAGTGAAATAAAGAACAACATTTGTGTAGTATGAATTAAATATCTCAATGAAAGTAGTAATTTTTTTAATCCTTGTATTATACAATATTAATTTATAATTGAGCATTTATTTTTTTAAATAGCTCAGTAAAGAAAAAAAACGCGAAACAAGTATAGCAGCCACTAAAGTAAAAAAATCATAAATCTGACATTGACAGACAAACAACGTCATTTAAACCCGTTAACCAATTAACTGTAACACTGAAACGAAACTCTATAATTATCAACCGATCAACCATCAAAAACCCGAACGAGGGCGCCCAAATATAATCGACAAAATTTTTAGCAAACATATTCCGTGCGTTATAACTCCATGTCGTGGGCTTCGTCGTCACTGAACTCCGACATTGATGATTCTGTGTCGGAGTTAGCGCCATTTTGTTTTGACGCGGCGCCGACGCCCGTAATGGCATCCTTTTCTAATAGAGCTTCTTCCGTCGCGAACCTACGGACGTAGTCTGGATCGGTGTGATCCAAATGTTACTTGATAAAGTAATTGTTAACAAAAAAAAATTAGAGGGCTTGGGTGAATGATGGCAAGCGCGGGTTCAAAATCCAATAATATTTCACATGGAATTTTAGTATTGTTTCATAAAATTTATTTTGAAATTAAAATCTATTAGATTTAATTAAAAAATGAAAATGTACTAGATTTTAAATTTCAAAATTATTTTTTTGAAAGTAGACCCGCAGTTATCCGAGAAGGGTTTTGCAGTGTTGTCGGATTTAGTACCATTTAAGATTCCCTGTAGTCCCAATTTTTTTGATAAGTGTACCTCGTAATCAAAAAAAAAACATCTAACATTCTACTAGTAATAATATGACTATGCACTATTACCCGCCGTAATCCACTGTATTAAAAAACAATTACAATTACAGTACAATATTTATTAAAATAATAATTTTAGTCAAACTAGCTTCACTAAAAATATACTAACTAACTTGCTCAGTTGGTTTGGAAAACAGAATTAACAGAGGGTGGTAAGAGATGCAAGGGGATATCTCGGTTAAGGTCCTCTTCGAAAACACAGTATCGATGCTACTGGTCACGTAAATAATCAATTTTAATTTCCACCCCCTTAAAACCCCTTGAAAACCTTATACCACAACATTCCACCAACCACAACTGACAATATGGATATAAAAAACAAACTGTCAAACTTACCTGATACCTTCTTCTTGTACTCCTCAGGCTTGTGCAGGTACATGGCGGCCGCGTCACCATTGAGCGGGTCTATGGGGTTGGGGTAGGTCAGCAGCTGAGGCAGGAACGATTCGAATATGTTTGATAAATCTGTGAAATTGTAATTCACTCATGATTTTTTCTACTTTGCGTCTTCAAATTGCCTGTTTGGTGGCGAAACTTGAACGAACAATTTTGTCTTGTACAAGAGCGCGGACTTGAAAATAATCCATTTCCCTGAATAAGAATAAAATTCACAGCCCTCGTGTTTACAGTCAGACGGTATGCTGCTGCACCACAAAGACTTATATTATGTTTAAAAAATCAGCTTCACGCTGTATCCTGCACACAGCAGGGTAGGCAAATGGAACCTAGTTTTAAGACACTCCGTTCTCCACTTTTATGCCATTGCGTATCAAGTGGCAGAACTCAACGCCGCGCTTTGCCTCGACACCACAGCGAAGAAATGGAAATATAAATTTAAATAAATATTTCATCACCTCGAGTGAGGATCGAACCCACAACCAGTCGATTTTACAGTCACACTTGTGCCCCTGCGCCAAGACTGGCCTCATATATTATGTAGAGTTATATAACGTAAGTACAGACATTTATGTGATTTGAAAAGACATCAATATGCTTATGTTAAAAAGGGTTATCTTTACATCGTAGCGTACAAAGGTACAAGAGTACAAAGGTAAACGCTAAGGTTGTGATTCGATTCTCACTCGGGGAATGAAATATTTAATATTTTCTTCACTCTGGTAACGAGACATAGCGCAGTGTTGAGTTCCGCCATTCACTTTGAGTTTCGACACGCAATGCTCCCAGAACTCTAAAGAAATTAAAGAACGGAAATGTCTTCATGGGAACAAGAGTGTTAACATTAGGTCCCCAGGCCACAGTGTAAAACTAAAAGAAACTATATTTGTAAATTTTAAATAGGTATTTGTAAATAGTAATATATTTAATAGTATCAAGAGATCTATGAAAGGTAAAAAATTACTATAATTATAGGCAGAAAAACAAGTAGCAATCAATAAATTAACAAAGGAACAATTAGTAGTTAACATAGTATGCATTTATTAAACAAACACATCTTGTAAAGAAAAATATATCATGTTTGCTCAAGGTCGGGACAGGGAACCTAATTTAAAATACTGTTTTTACTATTCTGGCCAGTTTCAAGACATGGCATGTTTAGTGGTAGAGCCCAACTTGGCCCCTTTGTTCCATTAGGCCGGATAAATAATAAAATAAGTATATTCATTAATGATTATATCAAATGGATTAGATCTCACAACTATAGATAGGTACAGTACAGGTTTACCGTATTTCGTGGTAAAAAGAATAAATGTAATAAAAAATTATACGATTTGAACTTTTATGAATATTGTTACTGCTTTTTGCTCCTTAGAAAGAAATCAATATACTAAAACCTCAATTTCCTTATCTTCACGCTGTATCCTACACGTAGCAAGATTGACAGAGGGAACATGGGAACCTAGTGTCAAGACATTCCGTTCTCATTAAAACACTTTCGTTGAGTAGCCAAACTCAACGCTGCTCTTTGCCTCGATAAAACATAATTATGTTAATATCCGTATTATAAATCTGTGATGGAATATACACTAAGTTCCTTCTGTCCACCCTGCTATATGCAGCTCTGGGATACAGCGTGAAGCTATAAAAAAAGAACTTACCATACAACGCTGTCCAAGCCTGATTTATAACGTCCAAACACACAGTGCCGGATACTTCATCAATGTTCGGATGGTACACTTTGTTCATGAAACCGATCGACGGGGATTTGAACGGGTAGTGGTCGGGAAGGTGCACGCGGACCCGCCACACACCACCTTCGTAGGGAGCTGAAATTTGAAAGAAAATGTATTACTTTTTATTTGAGGCCGTCGTGGCGCAATGGGATCGGGATCAAATTGTAAGCGCGATTTGTCATGCGGCTCGATTCCGAATGTTGGCAAAGTTTTATATTATATTTATTTCATCATTCTGGCATCAAAACAAACACAGCGTTTAGTTCCGCGACTCAACACGCAATGTCTCAAAAATTGTGGCCGTAAGTGAATGGTATTTCTTAAGATTCATTTCCCTTTTCCTACTCCGTTAAATGCGGGATACGGGCAAGGCAGTCAGAGAGAACGGAGCTCCAAAAGCTACGACCCTATATACCTCTTTAGCCTCGTCCTCGTCCACATTTAAAAATAAATGGTCATTAGAAAATTACCAAACTTTAAGTGGAAGTAACTAACTACCCATGTTAAAGTTCGTATAACATCATCACCAATCTTTACTAACTGAAGAGTGTGTTTGGTTGAACACAGGAATCTCAGAAATCACTTGTTCTAATTAAATAAATCAAAGGAAGACCACAATTATAACAGATGCGGTCCACATGTAAAAGTTAGCACAAAAAAATATATATTCACATCATGTTCCTTTTTTACTTGACTTGGATCACGCACCACCGACCACGCGGGCAGGTCTGTATTCAACCTTGCTATGGCGAAGAGATTGTCTCAATTGGTTAAGTCACCTACGCGACTGCCAGACGTGGACAACCACAATGCCTTCTTATTGATCTTTTGCTGACTTCACAACCAGAACAGTACCAGGTTGTTACCGACGCCCCTTTGAGGTCTTCAGACCGCTGCCTGGTATGGAGTGTCGTGCCTATTAAGCGCGGCAGTTGCAGAACACCCGCAACTCGTGGCGTCTGGCACTACAAGTCAGCAGATTGGGATGGGATGCGTACATTTTACTCATCTTATCCCTGGGAGCCGGTTTGCTTCTCTTCTGATGATCCAAGTACCTGTGCCGCTGCTGTTGTCAAAGTTGTCCTGCAGGGCATGGAACATCTTATTCCTGGCACCGTAGTGCCAATCGGTGGCAAATTACGGCCTTGGTTTGATGCGCTTTGCAAACTTTCTGCCTTTAGCAAACGCGAGGCATATCAGATCTGGGCTGAAGCACTGGTTACTAAGGATCCGAAGGTGAAAGCCTCAAAGATGTCTATTGCTATCACCTAGCTGCTCTCGAAAATGATAGAGTATTATCAATAGCCTGCACTTGGTTTATCTGGAGGATCTCCGATTGATTAAGGACAGTCAATATGGCGTCCGCCATGGTCGCTCAACCGGTGATCTTCTGGTTTACCTAACGCATCGCTGGGCTACGGCTATTGAAAGCAAGGGAGAGGGCCTGGCAGTTAGTTTGGACAAGGCGAAGGCCTTCGATCGAGTGTGGCATGGGAAGCTCCTTGCAAAACTTCCATCCTACGGGCTTCCCGTGAATTTATACAAGTGGATCGCCAGCTTTCTTATTGGGCCCAGCATTAAGGTCGCTGTCAGAACACATACCCGGGAAACCTGGTGTCCCCCAAGGTTGTGAGCTGTCCCTCACGCTGTTTCTTCTGCATATCAATGACATGTTCGAAGATTCTAGCATTCTTTGCTATGCAGATGATAGCACAGTGGACGCTGTTTACTCCGGCCGCGCAAGTCTTTTTCGGTAAAATGCTGAACAGTGCCGAAATAAACTTGTGTCTTCTATTGAGGCATCCCTCTAGAATGTCTTGGGGTGAAAGGAACTTGGTTGAATTGCGAGTTAGGCATTAAAAAAAGTGCATTTATCGTATCACCAGTCTTTCAAAATATGCCCCTTATTACCGCGGCCAGTATCAGCATATTGGGTCTTAATGTTTCGAGTGACTGCCAGCATCACGATCATCTGGAAAGCATGGCCAAGTTAGCCTCGAAGAAACTGTAAGTCATCAGCAGAGCGAGGCGGTACTTCAAGCCAAAACACCAATTGGCCCTATATAGGGCCCAGGTTCGATCTCATACGGAGTACTGTTCTCATCTCTGGGCTGGTGCACCCCAGTATCAACTTGACCCATTTGATCGCATACAACGCAGAGCCGTTCGAATCGTTGGATCCAATGATCTGTGAAAGGCTTGACACTTTGGCTTTGCGTAGATACGTCTCCTCATTGCGCTTTCTCTACTGCATTAATCATCGAAAATTTTCTGAAGTACTGTTTGACCTGCTTCCTGCCGCCGAATTTTCTATCCACACAGTACGTTGGCCTGCCTGCGGCAGACTTTCCAGGTCCATACGACATGGGTCCCTTCAAAAAGCGCGTCTTTTTTTATGGAAAAGATAAGGCAAACGAGCGTTCGGGTCACCTGATGGTAAGTGAGATTACCTCTGCCCACGACCCCGTGCAACCCCGTACCTAAAACCACTACTTAACGCCGGTTTTAAATGCCGGGGGTGGTAACGATCCGGTCGAGTCTGCCCATGCGTGTACTACCACACGTACTTTAGTCACCTCTTACAACACCACCAGTACCAGGATGATCCTATTCTAGGCCGTGATCACACGGCACAAAAGTCTATTTACACTTTAAAACCGGCAATTGTAACTCCTATGGTATTGCACGAGGTCGTGGGCGGCTGTGATCACTTATCAACAGGTGACCTGAATGCTCGTTTCCCTTGTCTTTTCCACAAAACGATTTTCGCCATAATTGGAAGAATCGAAAAAATAAGTAAATAAAACAAAATACCAAGTAATAACGGATTTCTTAGGAATATTTCAAGATGCACAACTATAAAACAATAGAAAAACCTACTGTCTAACCACGATCTCGCAAATAAGGCCCTTGATCTCGGAAATCGTATCCTCAACCTCGCACGCAGTGGACGGTGACAATTAGGCATTATAAAACAATGCTCCCTTGATAATACTAATTGCTACGACAATATTACGAATAAATATTTGGTTTAAATTATAACTGAACTAGAATCTATATGATTTATCACTTTTAGACACAATAGAAAGTATTCTGTAGAAGCTAAAGCATTTCTGTCCGGTTTCCACTGCGAGCTGAGTCCATTAAGGACTATGTTGAGGTCGCAAGAGTAAGCAGCATATTTGTATTTCCACCAATAAATAGTTAGGCGGAAAGGATCAACCCAGCTGAAGGACTTGAAATGATCTCGCTCATTTTTCTTTTGCGGTGGAAAGCGGGATTAAAGCCTTTACACAAGGAAGACTTGAAATGTGACATGGAGAGGAAAGCTTTAATGACCAAGCGGGACGACTCAGTGAGCGCGTCGGTAATTAGTTCCATAAACACACGAGGGAATTTTATCGCTTTGGTAAACTACAATAGTCGGCGTTGAGCTCCGTCACACAACATGCAATGTGTCGGAAAACGGCGAACCGAGTGTCTTAAGCCTAGGTTCCCGTTAAAAAAATCGTGTAGCTGCTAAAGTTTAATAAAATTATATATATATATATATATATATATTGTTAGAAATCGGAAGCGGGTAACGTTTTTAAAGAAACACGTTAAAAACACACATCGTCTATATGATTCTAAACTATTTTGAAAGAGATACTATGTAATTGC
>DWMY01000966.1:0-17600 GCA_018249775.1 Heliconius hecalesia formosus | reverse complement strand
TATATATAAAAAAAAACTGTTTCACGCTGTATCTCTCACACAGATGATAAGCGGAGCACTAGGTTCACTAAGTAGGCATCCAGAACACTTTCTGGAGGCATTGTTTGTTGAGTGGTGGAACTCAACGCCGTGATTTGCCTGAAACCAGAGCTCCAAGATTATCAAGCTCATATACACACTAGGTTAAACTAGGTTCAATAGACCGTCGACATCCAATTATTATCTTCGTTATCTCGCGTAATGACTAATTCAAATATAATTATAGACAACAGTAGATAGTTTATATCTAATGTTTATGTTTTAGTTTTAATTGATCGTTCTATATGTTGAGATATTTGTTGCTTGATTATATTTTAGTATCATGAATACTGAATGCGTTTAGGATTTGTTTCTTGAATTTTATATTATAGCTCGACGTCTGAATAAATCCAGGAATAGTATTTTTTTTTAATTAGACACACATCTTATGAGAAGTCCCTCAACGTTCCTTGAATTTCAAAGACATCCGTTGGCGTAGGCGTTCAGTTTCGCCTCTAGACAAGCAATATCTTAAAAGTTGGGAAAAACGTATGGAACGATGTATCTTAAAAACATATAACGTGAAATTAGAAAAAAAAATTATTTGTAACACAATTTACAATCATTGTGTTATTTTTTTTACTGTAACAGTTTCAAAGTTTGTATTAATTTTATATTTAATTTATATCAATCATATTTCTTGGGTACTTAATAAAAATACCGTGAAAATATGTTATCTTATCGTCCATTGATCATTGATATTGAAATAATTCACCGCACGTCGTGAATCATTATACGTGGTCTGAGAGTTAAATATTTTATTACACGCTAAAGAAAAAAACCGGTCAAGCGCGAGTCGGGCTCTGATACCTCACTTGAACTAGCGGCTTTAATATAAAATTTTGCCTCCTTTTTATAGGCTATTTATTATCTTTTAGGATTTCACTGCAAATGTATAATTTCAGATTTTTTCCTAAACTATTACTACCTGTAGATAGTAGTTACCAAATTTCTTAATTCTAGGTCAACCGGAATTCTATGAATTGTTGATTCCCTTGATACCGATATAAACGGCCATATAATTTTTTAAAGTAAATGTGATTTTTTTAGGAAATCATGGGGCCGTAGATTTAAGTATATGACTTGAATTACAATTGGATATCTCCAAGCTTTCATGAGATAAAGGCTCTTGAAAAACAGACCGACAGACACATAGATGGACTACAAAGTAATTTTATAAGGGTTTCTTTTTTATTTAAAAAGTATGGAACCCTAAAAGTAGGTTTTCTTTTTCAAAACTTCGTACACTAAAAGAAAAAAATGGAACTCTCATAGCTTTCGCTTTCTAGTCCGTCTGTTTGTCTGTCTATATGCTGGTCTCTCTAAAGTCCCTTAGGTAACAGAAAAAATTAAGCTTCTAAGTCAACTCAATCACAATATACCATCGTTTATGCAATTGAAACCTTTAGGGTACTTTCCACGGGGACCCACAACTATAAAATCTCGAAAGAAGTGAGAACTTTTTGGCAAAATAAGTAAAATAAAAATTCTCCTTGATAGCAGTAACTAATATGAAAAAAAAAATCGGAAACCTTTTTTTTTGTTATAGTTTTTATGATTTATGTATTTAATTAAATTAAAAATTTTAGGTCACACTTTAAAAGCGGAAACAGTTGTAAACGCAATACCAGTAATACAACTTCAATTGTATGTAAACCCCGTACTACACTACTTGGTGCCGCCAGCTGTTGTATACCTCGCTGCGCTCAAGGGACCTAGTACTATAGGTAAGTAGTATATACACTTTTATTATACAAGGGGAATCTATTTTGTAATATAAATTGTTATAAAAAAATATATATGTATTAAAAAAAAACACTTCCGAGGTTGGAGCAAGGGTTCAAACCATCGGCGGCTAGGGCTCCAGAGAGAGAAACCTCCTCACAATACGCGCTGTCTCAAGTAAAACTGCCTTCTGCATCCGGTCCTTGATCCAACAGCTAAACGATAACCTTTTGAGATGTTGGTCGAGGCTTTTCGCTGTTAAATCGTTAACCGAAACCACTGTCGGCACAATGATGGCGAGCCACTCGGTCTTCTAGTACTATATCAGGTCTATTGGCAACAGTATACCTGTCAGTAATAATAGACCGATCCCATATAGAGCAAACCACAGCTATTTTCTACAACAAACGTGAGATTGTACCCCATAGTAAGGCACCTCTAATTCCACAAGACCATATTGAAGAACAAATTGCTGGTGTGTTATCCTGGCTACTTGATCGTGTCTTTGCAAATACTCACAATTAGCAGTTAAATATCTTTATGTTAAAAACTAGAGAAAAATTGATAAATTTCTAGTCGTCCGCGCACTAGTTTTATACAGAATTAACATCAGGCTACCATTCCGCAAAAATACTGTTTAGGTTAAGCAAAGGTTACTTTGGTTAGTTTTGAGATGGGTGTCCTGGTTTTAGGTAAATTAACATTCATGATTCAATAGATAAGTATTATCGTTACAAATGATTGGAAAATTGTAAATATTGTATCGAAACGCATTCGTTTCCTATCAAGCATAGACATTTGTGTGAGGTACCGTATTTTATAAACGTTTGTTCCATTTATGTTTTAATTTACCTAAAATTAGATACTTGTATTACATCGTGTGAAGCTGATAAGATACTTAAATTATGTTGACTTACATTTACTAGATGTTTGTTCACGACATCACATTCATATGGCCTACTTGGTTTTATCTCCTTTTTTTTCAGCTTTTCGCTGCAGATTCCATATCCAGTAGGGTAGGTTAAGACACTTCGTTCTCCACTTTCCGCCTAGTTTCGAGATATTGCATGTTGAGCGGCGAAACTCAATGTAAATAATCACACATCCTCCGTTTATAGTCAAATATTTGTTAAACTGCGCCACGACGGTCTCTTGGATTATGATTGCAAAACATAAATTATACATGATCAAGATCGTGAAATAAAAAAAATATTTATTTTAACAATTTCTTGTAGAATCCATATCTGCTGACTACCACTGCCTGAGGGAATTATTACGACACGAGTTCTTTTATTTGGAAAAGACTGAAGAAGAGGTAAGTTAATATAATAATTATGATTGTGCTAAAATATATAAATATAACCTAGTTGTAGTGTTCGACCCTAATAAGGAAACACAGTCTTCGGCGTTAGTCTCAGTTTCGACCGAATCTAGGATCCGAAACTCCGAGACGAACATAGGTCGGATATGACTTATTTTTGGAAATAATGATAATTTTATTTTTGTTCCATGTAGTTTTTTTGGGTTTATTGTTCAATATTTTTTTTATCATTAAAAAAATATTTAATATTATGCCAAAAATAGGATTAGTCTTATATTTTTTTTCATTTTGTAATGTATTCAATCACATCAATGTGCCTCATAATTACTTTTGCTCAAGTATTAATATTACAAAAAATAGCATATTAATCTTATCCCTATCCTACTTCTACGAAAGAGATCGTACAATTAAGAATTTTTTTTTAAATTAAATCGTCGGATGTCATTATTAAACATTTATTGACTGTTTATATATACATAATTATGTATTTAAATAATAGTGATCCTTGAACATTGAATAATAAATTTTGAATTGTTGTTTTCGACCAAATAGTTTGTAATTCTATTTATTTACGTATTTTATTTTTTTTTTGTTTAGAAATTCAAGAAGACATTAGACTATTGTATAAAAAACAACGTGCTAACGGAAACACACGAGCAGGGCTCAGATCAAGAGCTGCAGGGTCTATTGCGGTGGGCAGTGACGCCCGCTCTCACTACGATGGCCACTTGTATTGAAGTTATGGCTGAGGTATGATTGAATATAATTTTATCTTTATACTTACGTACCTTTTATCTTTCCTCTTTTGCCCGCTGAGGCAGAATTATAAGACGCTAATCGCGACGTTGTAAATATATATCTTCACGCTGTATCTCGCATATAGCAAGGAAGGTAGAGGAAACCTGGCAACCCAGTGTGACACTCCTCTTAAGTCACTTCCGTTGCCTAGTTTCCTCTGAATTCTGGAAGCATTTTGCGTAGGCGAGTTGAGTGGCGAAATTGAATGAGTTTTGCCCCGACACCGGAGCAAAGAAATAAAAATATTAAATATTTCATATTCACGGGCGGGAATCAAACTGCGTCGTTTACAGTCGCACGCTTATGCCTCTCAGCCACGAATAGTAGTGTACTACATCATGTAGGTCACTAGATATAGAGCAGCTTAAACATTGTAATCAAGTTACCACCCCCGGTCAGGTAATGCCGGGCTCCGGAGCCCAACCCACCTTACAGGCAGGCAACGCACCTGTAGCTCCTCTGGTGTTGCACGGTGTAGTGGGCGGCGGTAATCACTTACCATCAGGTGACCCGAACGCTCGTTTGCCTTGTCTTTTTCATAAAAAAAAAATGTACGCCTTATTTCTCACTAGAAACTGAGAGGTCACTGACCTCACCTCACCTCACCTCAAGAAACACATTTTTTTACGCTGTACATAGGGTAGACCGAGGAAACCGTTGGCAAAACCTAAATTCAAATTCAAATAATTTTATTCAAAATGAAAAGTTATATGCTTCATTTTTTGAACGTCAAATAATTTACCACCAGTTCACTAAAGTTAATGCCTCAGACCTGAGAAGAAGCGGCGTAAGAAACGAGGCGGGACCTATTTTTTAAAATCATCTGTGAATTTAAAAAATTAGGTTTAATCTAAAATTATCTGTGATGATACCTTTGAAACAGACTGGAGCGGCATTTCATTCCCAAGGCGTGTTATCATTTACAAAATCATTAATTTGGTAATTACCTTTAAAAATATTTACATAAATTTTCATATTTTCATATTTCATATTTATTACATAAATTTTCAACACATTACGTGTTGAGTGGCGAAAACGTTAAATATTTAATTCCCCCGAACGTGTATCGAATCAACAATCGTCGTGTTCACAATCGCACACTTGTGCTTCTGCGCCGCGACGGTCTCATATCTCTATTATATTTTCAGCACAAGAGATGTGAACACAAGCAGCTACTGCGGCTCACACAGGAGCGCGCGGAGAGATGTCGCCAGCACCCCTACTGCCTGAGCCTGCAGGCCATCTCTAACTGCGCGCAGGGACTCGTGCTCTGTGGGGCGCTTCTTAAACGGAATAAGTATGTTTTTTTTACTAGTTTAAACTGTTTTTTTTTATTTTGTTTGATTCAACCTATTAGGTTGAACGTTATAAAAAGGGTAACAGGTTCAAGGGCGAAGTTGAGTAATTTTTTATTTTTTGACTATATGATGGGCTATATAGAAAGTAAAAATCCAATTTTATTGAAAATTATTTTATATAAACAGAAACTTTGAATGTTTGTATATAAATTAATAAAAAAAATTAAAGGATTCCTTAAAATGTTTTTGGTCTTATAAGAAAATGTTATATGCATGTAGAATGTATTAAATTACTTTTTTTTTGCTTTACGCTATATCCCGCATATAGCAGAGTTTGACGGGGTGAGAGTTAGTTAGTTAGAGAGAGAATCTAGAGTTGAGACACTCCGCTCTCCACTTTCCACATTAGATATTGAGAAGCGAAACTCAACGCCGCGTTTAAAATTTAGTTTGGTAACAAAGCGAAGAAATTAATATATTAAATATTTTACTCCCCCGAATGGGAATCTAAACCACAACTGTCACGACGGTACAAAAATATACATTTTAAAATAGAATATTTTGAACGAAAAAAAATGTAGAGGCCAGTCGTAGCGCAGCAGCACACATTTTATGACGGTCATATAACTTAACTCTTTACATATATTCGTATATTTAATATATAGTTGTAATCGTTAACGTTTTAACATATTCAAAAAACCTTATAATTTACTGCTAATGAACATAATGAAGGACATTTTTTGCGTTCGTCACACATCATTAGAGGATTATAAATAAAATTTAATGAGTTATAACGAAAATACTTTTTTTTTGCCTTCATGTTTAACTTTCTTGTAAAAAATTAGGTGGAGGGAAACTAATGTTATAACACTCTGTTCCCCATTTTCCACCCGCTCGAACCTACTTTGTCATCTTGCCAGAACGAGTAAATGAAAATTATTAATTTCCCCGAGTGGGAATCGAATCTGCCACCATAGTGTTTAAAGCCAGACGCTGTGCCACGGCGCCACAACGGACCCAGTAATTAAATTAAAAACATAAAATAAAAATTAAATCAGCTTACACTGTATCATGCACACAGCAGAGTAAGCAGAGGGAACCTAGTGTTAAGACACTCTGTTCTGTTAATTCTGGAGGCATTGCGTGCTGAGTGGCGAAACTTAACGATGCGCTTTGCCTCGACACCAGAGCGAAGAAATGGAAATATAAATTTAATTATTAATTATTAAATATTTTATTTCCTCGAGTAGGGATCGAATCCTCAACCGGTCAATTCTACAGTCACACTTTGGACACCCCTGTGCCACAATTAAATACATCTATAATAAAATATCGATTTTTTTACAGAAAACAAGTAACATACGAGGTGGTGTCGGGAAAATTAGAAAGCTACCGTCAGTTACTGAATTCGATATTAACAAAAATAACCATTCAATTTCAAAATGAAAACGTCGTTATCATAAGTCAAGAGGTTAAAGCGAAATTGTAGAAAAAAAATGCTCAAATGAAAATAACAACTAATCTTATATTAATAAGGCTTTTTCAAACTTGGTTATATTCCTGACACGATTTTAATAAATATTTAGAAATAACAAATAATGCGATAAGCCATCATTAATTTTATGTTTCCTTTTTTTACTGATTCAAAATGTTAAATGAATGTCACTACTAAATATGTAAGTATAGCTAAAATCGAATTCAAATGTATGTAGTTTATAATGTGTTCATTGATTTTCCATATATTGCTTTTATCTCGAGTTATATTGACCAATTAAAAACTTAAACTTATTTATTAATAAACAATAAGATGTTTTAATTATTAATAATACAAATTTTATTGCCATTATATGCCTGTAAGATCTTGAGTACGAGATAAAATCAACTACGTTTCGGCAGTTTTACCATTTTAACGCAAATATGAAGGATATTATTATTTATTATATTATTAATAATTAAGTTAAGAAAATTAAATAAAACAAGTGCCAGTTAATTTTACGCGTATACCTTGTGCCATCCATAAATTCAATGAGTCAATTAAATTTTATGATTTATTGACCTGCCTCCTCCGTTCTTCTCACAGCTGGTCGTTTGTGTGATCTCTATCTTGTGTGACGTCACTATTTATATATAGAAACGTATTAATTATTAAAATAAAACACCAGAAATTTCTAAAATTATATCTGTATATTTTGAAAATTGAGTTAGTAAAAAAAAAAAGATGAAATCGCACTTCGTCGACCACCTCTTATCCTTCCTAACGTGTTACGTCATCCATTTATGGAGAGCACCTAATGTACGAACGGTTAGTAATAGAGAATTTAAATACATTATATCAAAATTGACTTTAAATTGGTTCCTATTTATTCATTTAATGCAAATTCAACCAAATCAAGTATTCAAAGGTGTTAGGTATTGATTTATTCGTATTATTGATATATTGTGTATTTAGTTAGTTTGTAAAGTTATATTATTATAATTCCCTAATTTTACTGTTCTAATGTAATTAAAAACAAAATTTAATTAAAAAAAAGTTTAAACCAAATTGTGCTAGTATTAAATAAATAGCTGTGATAATTCAGTTACAATTTTTGTATAACGGCCATTCCTGTAATTGGTATTTATATGTAAGCTTTAATATTAATATATTCAATTAGATAGAAACAGTTTTTTTATTATATTCCTTTTTATTTTGCTCATAGTGAAATTTGGCCAGTCGTGTGTAAACGCGACAGGTTGTGGTTTCGATTGTCATTCGAAGAAATGAAAATATTAAATATTTTCATTTATTCGCTCTGGTGTCGAGGCAAAGCGCAGTGTCGAGTTTAGCCTATAGATACTGGGGAGCGCAGCTTAACACTGAACTCCCTGTGCCCACCATGCTACATGCGGCATACAGCGTGATGCTGAAATAAAAAATTGAAATTTAATTTGAAATATAAATGTTCCTTCAAAGTGTTTATTAGCCTGCTCATACATAGAACTGTTCGAATCGTAGGGAACCCAATGATCTGTTGACACATTGTCGTGCGTTCTTTACCGCATTTATCATGGGAAGTGTTCTGGAGAACTGTTTGGCCTTTTTTAAAGTGTTATTCCACACTTAAGAAAGAAAAATACTTATAAAAATAACGTATAAAAATTTGAACGTGGCGGGACTCGAACCGTTCTCTAAATAAGTATAACTGTTTGACCTGTGACCTGCCGCCGAATCTTTTAAACGCACAGTACGTCACAAACTCTAGTATCATCCACACTATCTGCATACGTGGCACTCCACTACTGTGCGGTTTCGTAGGAACTTCCTTTCACGCGCCACTCAACTGTGGAATGCGCTACCTGCGGCAGAGTTTCCAGGTTGATAAGACTTGGGGTACCTTCAAAAAATGCATCTATCACTTTAAAGACCGGCACCGCACCTAGTTCCTCTGGTGTTACGGGGTCGTGGGCGGCGGTTATCACTTACCATCAGGTGACCCGAACGCTCTTTTGCCTTGTCTTTTTCCATAAAGAAAAATATATACAACGTTTGATTTTGACAACACTATGTGAATTAGTAGTAAGTAGGAGGATTAATTTACTCTCAATCTCTTTCTCCTAACAATAATTGCAATAAGGTCCCAATATTATTGCATTGAAATAACTTAGCTTTTGAAATTGAGATATTCTTCCTTGTTTACTTCTATGATTTTTTCTACTTTTTAGCTTACTAGACTGTGTAAGTATAATATATATATCTATAGTTGTTATTAATATAGACTTTAGAATTCTATTAATATTAGATGTAGAACAGCTAGAAGGGGAATTTATAAAACAAATACTTATTGTTCAAACGTTTATATTTACAAATTATATATTTAAAAATTGAAAGTACACAGTATTAGGTATATACGTACATAATGTAACAAACGAATTTAAAATAGTAATTTCACAAGTTTTTATGGTGAATACGTAAACAATTTTTTTTACATATAAAAAAATATGATAAATTGACATAAAAATATTTGAAAAAAATCTACGGACTTAGTTTTTTTTGCATAAATGCATATTAATTATATAAAGATAATGAACAATGAAATAAATAAATGTACAAGATCTCAAAAAAAATCTCGGCATCATTTATTATGCAAATCACCATAAGATCAATTTATTTGCTATTAAGAATTGCTTGTGACATTGAAAATTCAATTTAAAAAGTCAGTTTTCTGAATACATATACTTAAATATGATACATTTAGAGAAGTATTAATCACTGACCGTATCAAATACATGTTTCGTTTATTAGAATATAATAAATTGACAAATCGAAACACAAAATATACTAAAATATCATGTTTATGTTGTGCGTCCATGAGGCACGTGCTCGTAGCTCGCATGCCAGAAACTAGAATACTAACCCGTTTAATACTGATCTTCCTTATCAAATCACAAATCATATGTCATAAAAACAAAGCCAGCCATGGCCAAGGGACACGCGATAGGTTGTGGGTTTGATACCCACTCGAAAAAAAGAAATATTTAAGATTTTCTTTTCTTCGCTCTGGATTCGAGGCAAAGCGCGGCCTCCAGAATTCTGCGGAAAGTCGGGAGTAGAGTGTCTTAGCACCACGCTCCCTCTACTTATCCTGCTACATGCGAGTTGCTGAAAAAACAAAACCAAATTAATTTTGTAGTTGACATTCGTGTTTCTTTGTTTCACGTGGTCTTATATATTATAAGCATGCTTGCTTCTGACAGTAGTCGGTATACTCGCATGCTAGATACCAGCACGTGTTCACGGGAATCACTAAATTGTTTGTTAATATTAAAAATGAATTATATTTACTGAATACAACGTCATCTAATGGATTAAATATGTGTAATTCAGTATTTAAATGAATAAACCTGCTTATTCCTATATCCTACAATTTGATTTGGATTAAACTTCTACTTTTATTTATTATATGTGCATTTAAGAAGCATTCATGATTATAAACAAAACAAAAAAAAAGTAAAATGGACGTATTTTCTATTCTAAATTAATTATCCAAAAGACACAGCTTAATGAAAATATTCTATAAATATTTTTAAGTTGCAAAAAATTTTACAATATGTAATTAATATCAACAACTTCTTAATATACATATACATACATGCAATATATGCACTTTGAATAGCAATAATAAATAAGTACTTGTATTACTTTTAACACTAGCATATGAATTTTAAAACCTATTTAAAATGCCTGTAAACATTAGAGAAAGCATAAACTTTATAACTTAACTTAGCTTCACGATTTATCCCTAGCGGGGTAGTCAGAGAGAACGGAGCGC
The DNA here is from genome assembly GCA_018249775.1 of Heliconius hecalesia formosus. Taxonomy (NCBI): domain Eukaryota; kingdom Metazoa; phylum Arthropoda; class Insecta; order Lepidoptera; family Nymphalidae; genus Heliconius; species Heliconius hecalesia. The sequence continues at coordinate 7,071 of DWMY01000966.1, read as the reverse complement.
CAAACGCTACGGTCTCTACATACCTCTTTCACCTCGTCCACTGTCATCAACCTCTTCATACATGCTCTCCGGGGGGTCCTCATGCTTTTTACGTGATCTTCCTCCAGTGTCTTTGATACTGTGTTTTCGAAGGTCAACCGAGGTCTCCCCCGATCTCTCTTACCACTCACTTTTTCATCATAAATCTTTTTTGTCATTCTTTCATCGCTCATTCGTTCGACGTGCCCAAAACAACTGAGCACGTTCTTCTTCATTCTCACCGTGACATCCTCGCTAGTACCTAACATTCTGTGTACCTCTTCATTGCGGATTCGACCAGTTAAGCTGACTCCGCATATCCTACGAAGAGATCGCATCTCCACGGCATTCATCTTTCTTTCATTCTTCTTCTGTAATACCCACGTTTGGCTGCCGTACAACAGAGTCGGTACCAACACTGCATTGTGTACGGCCAAACGCGCAGCTGTGCTGACGGTTCGCCGTCTCATCAATGCAGCTAAGGCTCCATTAACCTTGTTACCGGCAGCAATACGCCTTTCCACATCCATCTCGTATCTTCCATCTCTACTGAACATAGTTATAAATAAATATACCACTTCATTCGCTTGTTCTAATATCTTACCATTTACACTGATTTTGTCCTTTCTTCTTCTCTTTCAAAACTATAAAGATTGAGTATCACAATATTAATAACTAAGATAAAAAATCCTATTTAATCTGTTATACAAGATAGAAATGTTTTTCAAAAACAGTTTATGTATGTTTAAGTGTATGGTTAATAAACAAGGGGCGTATTTCCAAGGGGCAGAGCGCCACGAGGTTGCAGCCCTGCGAGTGGACGTGCGCGAACGTCAACGAACTCTCGAACGACTGACCTTCCTTCACATCTATCATGTCGGACAGGGCGAGCTGGAAGTAAATAAATTAATGGGGAATTAGCAAACATTTTTATTCAATCGATAAGTGCCATAAAAATAGTGAAAAATTTTAGATTTTAAACTCTTACTAAAACCCAACATTATTTTTACTAGTGAAATAAAATTTCAAACTGGTATGGTTTTAAGAGACGATTTTCTTTTGGGAACCTGGGAACCTAGTGTTAAGTAGCCAAAGTGCCACATTGCGTGTTGAGTGTCGGAACTGAACGTCGCGCTCTGATATGAATGAGGCTCTGATATGATGAGGAGGTGGCTCATTTCCAAAGCGGAGAAATGAAAATATTAAATATTTTATTTCATCAATTGGAATGGAACCCACAATGTCGCGTTTTTCACAAGACAAACTTTGTGCCCTTTCGCCAAGACTGGCCTCAATATACATGAATATCTCCTTCAAATGTGATTTAATCAAAAAATAAGATAAGTCATACCCGTCCTTCGACCAGCGAGTACCACACGGGCACGGTCTTGTCCCCGAAGCACGTGTCGAAGTGCGCGCGGGACAGCGACACGACCATCCCGTGCACCAACGTGCCGTCTTTAGTCTGCAAATTATTTAGAAAATACATATTATAGAGGAAAAAAATCGCCCATGCCCAAGCAATATTCAAGTAAGTTGTGTGACGTGAGCACCCAGGGAGAGCTGCCCGCTGCCTTCTGTGTGTGTGTCTTCGGTGCGGGGCCGTTTATTAAAAAAAATATAAATTTACATATTTTTTAGTTTAGCTTCACGCTGTACTCCACATGTAGGCAGAGGGAGCATAGTGTCAAGATACTCCGCTCCCACGGTCCACCGAATTCTGGAGACATTGCGCGTTTAATGGCGGACCTCAATGCCGCTCTTTGCCTCGAGAGAAGAGCGAAGAAATTAAAATATAATAAATATAGATAATTCTCTCCGAACCCATGATTTGTTACGTTACTAGTCATTCGCTTGTGTTTCTGCGCCACGACTGGCCTCGAATAGAATTACTTGTTTTTTTTTAGATTTACACCACTCCTTTATATAACTTGCTGTTATACAGCAAGGTAGGCAGAGAGAGAGCCAAGTGTAAAACACATCAATCAATACATTTCAATCCTCACCTGTTTTGAACGAACTAATTTTATTTGTTGTTTTTAAAAAAAAAAAACCTGTCAAGTATGGGGGAGGTATGTGACGTAATTTAAACAAGGCCCCATTATAGAATCAAATCCACAATTATTTGCATACCGCACAAGGATGATTGGCGTGTTCCACTATAAGCCTGAAGGTATATCGGACGCGTGGATTTTGCAAAATGCCCTGGTTAAGGCCCCGGTTGTCATCTCTGCTGAGACGGCGATCTTGCATTATCTAGATATTAAGTTTGCAATTATAGCATTCCAAAATTATTTTTAATTATAGTGTTCAGGGTAGTCTACGGGTACTGGTATGTTTTATAAAAGATGCATTAGAACTAGGGAGCGGAACTTAACACTAGACGCCCTGTGTCTACCCTGCTACATGCGGGATACAGCGTGATGCTGAAATAAAAAATTGAGATTTAATTTGAAATATAAATGTTCCTGTAAAGTGTTTATTAGCCTGCTCATACGTAGAGCCGTTCGAATCTTAAGGATCTCAATGATCTGTTGACGCATTGTCGTGCGTTCTTTACCGCAGTTATCATGGGAAGTGTTCTGGAGAACTGTTTGACCTGTTACCTACCGCCGAACCTAACCGCACAGTACGTCACAAACTCGAGTACCATCCACACCATCTAGACACGTAGCACTCTACTACTGTGCGGTTTCGTAGGAACTTCCTTTCGCGCGCCACACAACTTTAAAATGCGCTACCTGCGGCAGTCTCCAGGTCGATAAGACTTGGGGTACCTTCAAAAAACGCGTCTATCTCCATCTTGTCGGCCGGCAACACACCTGTAGCTGCTCTGGTGATGCACGGGGTCGTGGGCGGCGGTGATCATTTACCATCAGGTGATCCGAACGCTCGTTTACCTTGTCTTTTTCCGTAAAGAAAAAAATATACAAAGTTTGATTTTGACAATACCTTATGTGAATTAGTAGTAAGTAAGAGGATTACTTTACTCTCAATCTCTTTCTGTTATCAATAATTGCAATAACGAGAAAAAAACACTGTTTGAGTTATACAGCTTTTGAAATTGAGATTTTTTTCTCGTTCACTTCTATGATTTTTGCTACTTTGTAGCTGAATAGATTGTGTAAGTAAAAATATATATCTATAGTTGGTATTAATATGGAATTTAGAATTCTATTAATATTAGATGTAGAACAGCTAGAAGGAGAATTAATAAAACAAATATCTTATTGTTCAAACGTTTATATTTACAAAGTATATATTTAAAAATTGAAAGTACACAGTATTAGGTATATATGTACATAATGTAACAAACGAACTTAAAATGGTAATTCCACAAGTTTTTATTATGAATACGTAAACAATTTTATTTTTACATTAAAAAAATCTACGGACTTGGTGTTTTCCATAAATACGGATTAATAATATAAATATAATAAACAAAGAAATAAAGAAATGTACAAGATTTAAAAAAAAAACATCTCGTCATCATGTATTATGCAAATAACCATAAGATTAAACATCAATTTATTTGCTATTAAGAATTGCTTATGACATTGCAAAGTAAATTTAAAAATTCAAAATGTTTTCTGAATACATATAAATGTGATAAATTTTGAGAAGTAATAATCACTGACAGTATCAAATATATATTTCGTCTATTAGAATATAATAAATTGACAAATCGAAATACAAAATATACTAAAATATCATGTTTATGTTGTGCGTCCATGAGGCACGTGCTCGTAGCTCGCATGCCAGAAACTAGAATACTAACCCGCTTAATACTGATCTTCCTTATCAAAGCACAAATCATATGTCATAAAAACAAAACTAGCCATGGCCCCTCGAAAAAATGAAATATTTAAGATTTTCATTTCTTCGCTCTGGTTTCGAGACAAAGCGCGGCCTTCAGTTCCGTTACTGAACACGTAATGCCTCCAGAATTCAGCGAAAAGTCGGGAGTAGAGTGTCTTAGCACCACGCTCCCTCTACTTATCCTGCTACATGCGAGTTGCTGAAAAAACAAAACCAAATTATTTTTGTAGTTGGCATTCGTGTTTCTTTGTTTCACGTCGTCTTATATATTATAAGCATGCTTGCTTCTGACAGTAGTCGGTATACTCGCATGCTAGATGCCAGCACGTGTTCACGGGAATCACTAAATTGTGCGTTAATATTAAAAATTAATTATATTTACTGAATACAATGTCATCTAATGGATTAAATATGTGTAATTCAATATTTAAATGAATAAACCTGCTTATTCCTATATTCTACAATTTGATTTGGATTAAACTTCTACTTTTATTTATTATATGTGCACTTAAGAAGCATTCATAATTAAAAAAACAAAACAAAAAAAAGTAAAATGGACGTATTTTCTATTCTAAATAAATTATCTAAAAGTCACAGCTTAATGAAAATATTCTAAAAACATTTTTAAGTTGCAAAAAATTTTACAATATATAATTAATATCAACAACTTCTTAATATACATATACATACATGCAATATATGCACTTTCCATATCATTAATAAATAAGTACTTGCGTTACTTTTAACACTAACATATGAATTTTAAACCTATTTATTAAAATGCCTGAAAACATTGGAAAAAACATAAATTTTATGGAAAATGATTCATTAAATTTTAAATTTCAAACTACTTCCATGATATAATAATATAGGAAATATTGAATATCACAATATTAATAATAATAATAATTAAGATAAAAAATCTTATTTAATCTGTTATACATGATACAAATGTTTTTTTCAAAAACAGTTTATGTATGTTTAAGTGTATGGTTAATAAACAAGGAGCGTATTTCCAAGGGGCACAGCGCCACGAGGTTGGAGCCCTGCGAGTGGACGTGCGCGAACGTCAGCGAACTCTCGAACGACTGACCTTCCTTCACATCTATCATGTCGGACAGGGCGAGCTGGAAGTAAATAAATTAATAGGAAATCAGCAAACATTTTTTATTCAATCGATAAGTGCCATAAAAATGCAGTCAAATTTTACATTTTTAATTTTTGCGCGATTTTAAACTGTTACTAAAACCAATTTTTTTTTAAATACCGTTGTTTAAATGTACCTTTTTTTTTCTAGACCGGGGAAATGAAATTTAAAACTGGTTTTATGAGAAGATTTTCTTTTGGGAACCTGAGAACCTAGTGTCAAGAAGCCGAAGTTCACTTTCGACACTCAACACGCAATGTACATTGCGTGTTGAGTGTCGAAAGTGAACACCGCGCTCTAATAATGAGGAGGAGGCTCATTGCCAGAGTGGAGAAATGAAAATATTAAATATTTTATTTCATCAAGTGGAATCGAACCATCACGGCTGGCCTCAATATACATGAATATCTCCTTCAAATGTGATCTAATCAAAAAAGAAGATAAGTCATACCCGTCCTTCGACCAGCGAGTACCACACGGGCACGGTCTTGTCCCCGAAGCACGTGTCGAAGTGCGCGCGGGACAGCGACACGCCCATGCCATGCACCAACGTGCCGTCTTTAGTCTGCAAATTATTTAGAAAACTCATATTATAAAGGAAAAAAATGGTCTGTGCCAACCCCAGGGAACCACCCAAGAAATTTTTGTAACAAAAAATTGTCCCGAAAAATAAAAAAGAAACAACACTTTCATGAACATATCTGTGCAAAGCTAAAATCCATCACCACTCCTGAAAATATCTCTAGGTACGTCCATGCCCAAGCATTATTCAAGTATTCGCTTACCTTCCCGGTGACATGAGATCGGAAGGCCACCAACATCAGATCAGGCGCGCTGACCAACGAGCGCGAGTAGAATGGCCGCGGGAAGTTCTCGTTGGCCGTGTAGTGCATTACCACGAGGGGCTGCAACAGCATCTGTTGGGTGACGTGAGCACCCAGGGAGAGCTGCCCGCTGCCTTCTGTGTGTGTGTCTTCGGTGCGGGGCTGTAGAATTATAAGTTTATATATTTTTTTGTTCAGCTTCACGCTGTATTCCGCATGTAGGCAGAGGAAGCTTAGTGTTAAGACACTCCTCTCTTCACTTTCCGCCGATTTCGGCGGACTTTGTATGCTGAGTGGCGGAACTCAATACCGCTCTTTGCCTCGAGACCAGAGCCTTCGCTCTGGTCTGGAGGCAAAGGATTCGATTTGCACTACCCATGATCAGGAGAGTGCCAAGTGTAAGACACATCAATCAATACATTTCAATCCTCAACCGTTGGGAACATATTATACAGTGGACGAAGCGTTAAGTTGTTAAGTTTTTTATAAAAAAGCTGTTAACTATGGCGGAGGTATGTGACGTAATTTAAACAAGGCCCCTTATGGACTCAAATTCATAATTATTTGCATACCGCACAAGGATGATTGGCGTGTTCCACTATAAGCCTGAAGGTATGTCGGACGCGTGGATTTTGCAAAATGCCCTGGTTGAGGCCCCTGTTGTCATCTCTACTTAGACGGCGATCTTGCATTATCTGGAAATTATAGCATTTCAAAATTCTTGTAAACTATCGTATATAAGGTAATCTACGGGTACTAGTATGTTTTATAAAAGAAGCATTAGTACCAGTTCAAATAAAATTTTAATAATTTGAAAAAAATAATCATTTTTTTTTAAATACAGTAATAGTAACGAAATGGTGTAAGTAGTAATAACTGTAGGAGCTTTAGTTAATTCCAATATCCTATCCTCCTATAGAAAAAAATAAATAAAATTGTCCCATCATTTTTCTCACAATGTTACTTAATTTTCTCCTCTCTATACTTTGAACCCTGGAGATCGTCGTCGTGATGCAGCGGGACGGCATCTGACTGTAACGCGGTTGTTGGTTCAATGTGTGTTCAATTCCCACTCAGGGGTTAGAATTATATTTTTTTCCTCGCTTTGGTAGCAAGACAAAGCGCAGCGCTTACAACCGTCACTCAACACACAATGTCTGAAAAATTGGGACTTACTTCAATCTGTCCAGGCTGTAAGGCAGCTACACCTAGAGGAGTAGACGTGAGTATTGTGAGGCGTGTATTATCGTCCTGGAGGTAGGC
>DWMY01000965.1:0-17614 GCA_018249775.1 Heliconius hecalesia formosus | reverse complement strand
GACTCCCATTAAGGGGAATGAAATATTTAATATTTTCATTTCCTCGCTATGTAACGAGACATAGCGTGGCGTTGAGTTTCACTACTCAACACGCCTCCGAAATTCGGCAGAAAGTGGGGAACAGTGCATTGATGGGAACGGACAGTCTTAACACTAGTCTTAACAGTTTCCATCTCCCTACCATAGTATGCGATGATTGCCAAGCTATAGATGGAATACACCGTGAGGCTAAAAAAATATATATAAAAAAATGTACCGTATGAAATTGGAATAAAACAAAATTTCTTTATCATTGTATTTTGCAAATAACTTAACCTAAAAAGTCTAACTTAAGCTAATATCCTATAAATGATTTTTTTCGAATTTTATAGATTTTATATTTAGTTTTACGCTGTATTCCGCATATCACAAGGTAGTCATAAGGCATTCAATGTTTAGACACCTGGTTCCTCACATTCCGCTTAATTTTCAAGACACTGTTGAATTAAACCCAATGCGGGTTTGGTAATTTTCGCCCTAAAAATGCGTTATGCGGTAAACCAGAGCAAAGAAATAAAAATATTAAATATTTAATTCCCCTGAGTGGTAAACTCATAAATTATTATGACGTTCACAGTCGCACGCTTGTTTCACGATCACGTTCTACGTCAGGATTTAAATAATTCTTAGATATATTAATTAATATAAGAGTAATTTTTTATTATTTTTTTATAAATGACAGAGCCACTTATTTGTTTTTCGTATGAAATAATGCCATTAAGCACTGTCATAACAAGGTGTTATGACAAGCGATGTCAGAAAGATTAACGAGAGATAATATTAATTGTTATTCAAAAGAGGAATCTTTAAACGTGTCTAAATGAAACTTTGACATTTTCAATACAAATTTAAGTGTGAACATATTTTTTAAGAACGATCCAAATTTGATTACAAAACAACGCTTTTATAAAAAATAAACAAAAAATTAGCTGCACGCTGTATCCCGCACAAAGCAGGGTAAGCAGAGGGAACTAGCGTTAAGATACTCCGTTCCCCATTTTCCGCCAAGTTCTGGAGGCATGGCGTATTCAGTGGCGGAACTCAACGCCACGCTTTGCTTCACCTCCAGAACAATGAAATGAAAATATAAATGCAAATAAAAATTTCATTTCCTTGATTGGGGATTGAAGCCACGACCTTTCTACAAAAAAATTAAGACAAGGAAAGAAGTAAGCATCTGTACATATAAATAAAATAAGATATGTTTGTATTTTGAAAGTGCATATAGTGTACACGACACTTAAACACAGACAAACCATGGCAAAGACGCCGAAGAGCCGCTAGTACTAAATATTTCCCATTAGCATAAAATAATCCTATCACCTCATCAAAAATATTTTATCGCTATAAATTTCATATCAATTATTAAAAAAATCTCATCTGTCCTATACGTACTACAATGACGTAATTGCACTTCTTTTTTCTTAAGTTAATTATGTAGGTAAATGCAAAAAGATAAATGTTATGTAAACAAAAAGTCTATACGAGTATATATAAGTTTGATTGCGTCTCCTGCAATATTTCTAAAACTGCACATACGTCGTTGTGGCACCAAAAGAACAATATCATGAACAATATTATTCACTTTTTTTATAGTACTGATCATGTGCAGATATTCTCTCTGCCTTAACTTGACACTACTGTTTTATATAGAATAGTAAACATATTACAAGACATTATATTTTTTGTAATATTTTCGTCACCAACAATTATCATTTTTGTCACAAAATTATCATTTTAGTCATAATTTTTTCTTTTCAGAATACGGATTTGGTTTCAGACACATACAGCTGCTATGTATGTGGTTCGCTATCCTGACGCTGTTTATAGCGAGAGGCAGTTTAGGAGTGGCCATACTTGCAATGACTGATGAGAAAAGGAAAAACGATACTAACATTGAGGTATGTTTTTTATAACAGGCAGATACTCGTGTTAGGACTCCTATGCAACTTTTGACATATAAATATATTTTTATTATATTGAATAGTTAATTTAACCTAAGCGCCTAAACCTGCCTAAGCGCTGGCTTTAATTTCTACTCGTGGAAATGAATTTCTTTGTCTTGGTAAGAAGACAAAGCGCGGCTTTAAGTTTCACCACTCACGATGCAATATGTTGATAACTAGACGGAAAGTGGGGAATGAAGTGTCTTAGCAATAGATTTTCTCTGCCTTCCATGCATATAGAGGGATACAGCGTGAAGAATATCCTAGCAAAGTTATTATAAAATAAATCAGCTTCACGCTGTATCCCGCACACAGCAGGATAGGCAGAGGGAACCTAGTGTTAATGCACTCCGTTCTCCACTTTCTGCCGAATTCTGGAGGCATTACGGGTTAGGTGGCAGAACTCAATGTCGCGCTTTGCCTCAACCACAGCGGAGAAATGGAAATATACATTTAAGTAAATATTTCATCTCCTAGAGTGGGGATCGAACCCACAACCAGTCGGTTTTACAGTGTTTGTGCCCCTGCGCCACGACTGGTGCAAAGTTATTATAATTATGTATTTTACTTTAGGCATTTATTATGTAGAATAAAACAAAATATACTTTACCTAGCACTTTTCTCTCCAACTATCTCAACCTATAACAAAGTTACTATCAGCGAGATGTTCAGGTTAAGGCTACTCTCTAGATTTTGATGATGACTACGTATAATCAGAGCGACTTTCATTCGATCAATAGAAAATACTTCAAAGAGTGGATTATTGTTAGTACTTAATTGCAAAATCAACAATATTAACCAAACTTACGATGAAATAATGAAAATATTAGAGATATATAATATTTTTCTGAAATGATTTATATATAAATATATATAATGATAATAATTTAATAAAAAAAAAAACAAAAGAAACAAACTTATGAAGAAATAAAGAAAATATTAGGAATATATATTATTTTTCTGAAATAATTCATACATAAATATATTTAATGATAATAATTTAATACAAATATAAATAGATAAAAAAAGACGAGCCGTCAAGATGGACGTTATATACGTTATCAATTTAGGAACAAACAAAAGTAATTATGAAAAAAAAGTAAAAAATTCTCGCAATTGCAGGGCAGAATGGGAGAGTCTACTGTTAAGTCAATTTTCGCAGCATTACTTGTTGACTGGCGGAACATAACGCCGCACTTTGTGGAGAGCGAGACAATAAAAATAATATATTTCCTCGAGTCACAAGGCGCCAGTCGTGGTGCAGGGGCACAAAGTGTGACTGTAAAATCGACTGGTTGTGGGTTCGATCCCCACTCGAGGAAATGAAATATTTATTTACATTTATATTTTCATTTCTTCGTTCTGGTGTCCAGGCGAAGCGCGACGTAAAGTTCCACCTCTCAACACGCAGTGCCTTCAGAACTCGGCGGAAAATGGGGAACAATGGTGTGTCTTAACACTAGTTTCCCAGAATTAATTCAAAATTAAATAAACACTTTAATAGCACAAGTACCAATCTGTAAGTGTTTCACTTAACATATATTGCGGATTCGATCCCTACTCGTAGAAAAATATTGAAATAGAGCTAGGTAAGACAAAGCGCAGAGATACGTTATCTCTATATAATGCGAGCTGTTAATCTCAGCTTCGGTTCTGTGATACAGTGGGTAGCAATGAAACGATTAACGTCACGTAATGTAGTAGCCTAAATATATTTTTTTATTTCAACGATAGTTCGTGACATTAGTGCGTTCAACCATACATTTATTTGTTGATTAAACCGAAATATCTTCATAATATCCTTTTAATATAAATTACAGAAAAAGTTAAAATATCTTTATTTTTTGCTATTTATGATTTTGATATATTACAGATATACGAATGGGACAAGAAGACTCAGGGTTTGGTACTTTCATCATTTTTTTGGGGGTACGCGGTCATGCAGATACCAGCTGGTCTATTGTCTAAGAGATATGGAGGAAAACCTATATTTTTAATCTCGTTGTTGGCAAACGGAATCGTATCTGGTCTTCTACCAACACTTGTAAAATATGTAAGTTTCTATCTATTATTATTTTATTTTTGCAATAAATTAAGCAAATGTTACAAATGAGACTGACGTGGCGCAGTGACACAAGCGAGTGGCTGTAAACGCTATGGTTGTAAGTTTTGGCCAGCTTCAATCTGTCACTAAAGGCATTATTTGGCTTGGGGCATGCTTACTCGGGGAAAAAATACTACCATTTTTTTGCTCAGGTAATGAGAAAAAACGTGGCGTGGAGTTCTACTAACATACAATGTCTTGACCATTGGGCATGCGAGCGTGAAGAAAAAAAATAAGTAGAATAAATGTAAAAAAAATTCATTAAATCACCTTCACGCTGTATCCCGCACAGGAACGCACGCACGGGTAGGAAGCACTGAAACTACTGTTAGTTAAGACATTGCGTTCTCCACTTTCCGCCGAATTTTGACGGCATTGCGTGTTGAGTGGCGGAACTCAACGATGCGCTTTGCCTCGATACCAAAGCGAAGAAATGAAAATATACATTAAAATAAATATTTTATTTCCTCAAGTGGGTATCGAACCCACAACCAATCGATTCTACAGTCACATTTTGTGCCTCTGTGTACGTGGCGCAGAGGCACAAAGTGTGACTGATAAATGTTGTTTATTTTTATTGCAAGCGACTAGCCAGCTTTACTCATCTCTCACTTATAACCAGGTTGGCAGGGACAACTCTGTTGTTTGTTGGACAATTAAAACACTCTGTTTCCCACTATACGCGTCATTTTGATAATATTATATTTAATTATTTTAGGGTGGATGGCAAATAACCTGCGCGTGTCGAGTGGTAATGGGTCTATCACAAGCATGTTTGTACCCAGCAGGTCATACACTACTCGGAAAGTGGTTACCAGAGCAAGAAAGAACGTTTTACTCCAGTATTGTGTATGCAGGTACCTACCATCCGTGATTCTATATCTATAATTATATATTAATATTATAAAGCTTGATCAAGTACTGGATGTAGAAGACTAAGATTTGATCACTTCAAATCATAGTCCTCTGCATCCGGTACTTGATCCAGCATCTAAGCTATAATCTCTTGAGATGTTGGTCAAGGCTTTTCACTATTAAACTGTTAATTGAAACCACTTTCGGCACAATGATAGTCGCATTGGCATTCCAAAGGGCAGTAATCTCAAAGCTGAGTCTAAATATGTAGATATATTTTTTCAGCTTCACGCTGTATCCCGCACACAGTAGGTTAGACAGAGGGAATCTGGGAATCTAGTATTAAGACACTCCGCTGCGTAGCTATTGCGTGTTAAATGGCGGAACAACGCTGCGCTCTGGCTCGTAACCAGAGCGAGAAAATGAAAATATTAAGTATTTTATTAGCTCGAAAGGGAATCGAAAGCACAACCTGTTTCGCTTACAGACACACCCTTGTGCCCAAACGCCACAATTGGTCTCAAATATATAGATAACACGAGATTTTCATCATATAGATTAGAAATGCCAACAATGACTGCGCGGCCCGCCACACGATCTATTTATACTCCATCGAGATGAAACCTAAAATAGGTTCAAGTGCTCCATGTCCACATGATCATATCGAAGAGCAGCTGCTGATATTCTATTAATCTTAGCAATTTGTTTATGTTTATGCAAATATTCACTATTAGCAAGCTTAAAAACAATCAGAGACAATATGCTAGCAAATCAAAATCAAATCTAATTATTGCGCACACAGCACAGGTAGAGGGAACATAGTGTTAATACACTGCGTTTCCCACTTTCCGCCAAGTTCTGGAGGCATTGCGTGTTGAGTGGCGGAAATTAACGCCGCGCTTTGCCGCGATACCAGAGCAAAAAAATGAAAATATAAATGTAAATAAAAATTTCTTTGCCTCGAGTGGGGATCGAACCCACAACCAATCGATTTTACAGTCACACTTTGTACCCTGCGCCACGACTGGCCTCTTCTATGCTAGCGACATTGCATATTGGATGGCAGATTAATCTTACCAGACCGAGAAAATTGAAATAATATATTACACTCCGGACATTATAGGTAACCAGTTCGATCAAACAAGATAATAAGCTGAAGAGTTTGTATGGTTTGGCTATCTCAGGAATTAGTGTTGTATTAAATAGGGTATTTATAGATTATCTATATTACATCACACACCAGCCACCACCCACCCACTGTTCTCACAGTCAAAGTTACCAATAAAAACAAGTCTTAGTTATTTGGTCACAAGGATGAAGCCAGTAAAAGCTAATTATTATATAAAATTCGATGCATAAGTAACATTGGCTCATATGTTTACATTTATGTAATAAACTGAATCTAACGGTAGTTTAATCAAATAAGAGTTAGCTACGCCAATAATAATTATATTTGTAATCCTATACAAATAAAGGATTTAAACGTCTAAGCATATAACATAATTAATAAAATACAATAATTATTAACCTCTACTTGTATATTGTATTAATATGTATAACATATTCGTTTCGTTATAGTGGTATATTCAGATTGTTGATTCGAAATGGTTTTCTACTATAGTTATTTATTGAGTGAGAAATATTTGTATTTGAGAAATTAAAAAAAAAAACTTTATTTGTATAAAAATTTTGGAAGTTGTGGGTAGTACTCGAAACTGCGCCTCTTGGGAAACCTCTAACGTGAAGAATTGAACCCACAGCCGTCGCGTTTCCAGTCAAATGTAATTTGAGGTGATTATTTTATAAGATATAAATATTTACAGGTGCTCAACTCGGTCTAGTCATAGCAATGCCAGTATCTGGAATACTTGCCGATACTAAATTGGGATGGAAACTGATATTCTATTCAGTATCTAGTATTATGATGATTTCTACGGCATTATGGATTTTCTTTTCTGCCAATTCTCCGAAAGACCATCAGTTAATTACGGAAACTGAACGAGACTATATTGAGAGAGGATTGAATTCTACAGCTAATAGGGTATGTATAGTTTTTACTTTTCATAAGTCCATGAGAGTGAAGCCGCAGGTGAAAATAAGTCTCTTCTTCCTGTCCTGCAATATGTGGTATAGAAAGTGAAATTAAAAAGAAACTATAATGAAGATTTTCAAGCTATTCATAATATGAAAGAAAATATTAAAAAATAATTAAATATATTTGTATATGTGATTAAACTTTTTCTTATTCTTCTAATTTTAGAAATTAAAGACACCATGGAAGGAAATGTTCAGGTCCAAAGGATTGTGGGCCACAATGACCACTCATGCCGGCTCTACCGTTTGCTATATGCTGTTTTTCAATGATATGCCCACATATTTGGAAAAGGCGTTGGGTATTTCTTTAAAAGATGTAAGTTGTTTTTAATTGTTAAAAAAATACATGCTTGTTAAGACAAAACCTCTGAGAATTAAATCTGTAATATCTCTAAAACGGAGTGTTTTAGCACTAAGCTCTCTCAGTATATGTAGATAAATTTAAAGACACATGAAAATAATAAAAAAAAAACGTATATAATGTTTATATTTAAATTATTCTGCTTTTTCTGATCTGGCCGAGCTTTTATAAGCGGTAAAGCGAAAATAAAGCGTGAAGCTATTATTAAAAAATTAAAGTGAAAAATGTTAAAATTTTCTTTCAGAGCGCATCTTTATCAGCACTGCCTTACTTGGGGATGATAGTGGGTAACATCGGGTCGGCAGGTATATGTGAAAAAATTTACAACAAAGGCTATTTATCACTTTCTACCTGCAGAAAATTATTTAATTCTATAGGTAAGGTATTTAATGTTTTTATTTGCCATCGTCACAGTCATCAAGTATTTTCACGTCGACTGTGGGCCTACCTAGGATCGATCCACGTAATAGGAGGCATGCCCACTGAACATCGTCCGGTTCGTAGCCGCCCACTGATCAATTTTTACTTGACAATAAATATTTTTTTGTATATACTTTTTCTAATCCATTCCTTAACTGGATTGGATTTGTATACCTTTATAAAGAATAAGAGAATATAGAAAATATCAAAATTAATACATATTCCAATTCCATTCAACCAAATAAGTTTAAATATTATGTACATATGTTTCAGCTTTCGTCGGCGTGTCAATTGGTGTAATTACTCTGGCGTTTTGCAGTCCGGAACAGAAGAGTATTGCTATTGTCAGTTTGATAGCAACGCTTACTTTGAATGGTTTTGCTGCAGCTGGATTCATTGTAGGTTTATTCGTTTTTTTTTTACTATATTTACTTGCACGCTTCTTTTCGTATAGCAAAATAAGTACAGGGAACCCTCTAATGTCATGACACTCTGATCCATATTTTCCGTGCAAGTTTTGAGACAGTGCGTATTGAGTGGCAGCACTCAACGTTGCGCTGTCTCTATTAGAGCAGTGAATTAAAAAATAAATAAATATGATCATTCTCTTAAGCGAGGATGGAACCCACAGCTATCACATTTAGAGTCAGACGTTGTCCCACCACACCACGAAGGCATCGCAATACTTTTTATATTTTAACAGTTTTCATTTATTCATAAAAAAATTGTTGACTTGGAAAAAACATTTGATGGGATGTGAGGCAGAAGTTAGGGGAGATACAATGAGTGTCTCTCGTTGTACCGAGGCAGTATCTTCCCTAGTAGGCTGCAAAGTCTGTTTACAGATACCACTCAGCCTGTGTGCGAGAAGCTGGCATGTTACCTTAGCTTGACATCCAATCGAGTGTTAAATAAAGTTACGCCACGCCAGTTTGATTGTGCAATTTTATTTAGATAGTTGTTTTATAGGAGTACAACAAAGAGACATGGAAGTAAAAATAGGTGACCTGATGATAAATTGCCTGCTATACGTATAAGTGCTCATTGTGTCATTAGAATGCGAGTTGTAGGCATTGGCCACTTCAAAAGAAAAATGTGAAAGTAATGGTCTAAGCCTGAAAGCGAGTAAGACAAAGATTCTTATATTTAAAAGAAATGATAAAAATTCCGAATATAAGATCACCCTAAATAAAAAGATATTAAAACAAGTGAATGAAGCGGTATATTTGGAAAGTGTGCTTAATAAAGATGGAAGATACGATATTATTCCTAAAACTTTTATTGTTGCTAGTAAAAGAGTTAATGGGGCCTTAGTTGTATTCAAGAGACTGCGAAACTTCAGCATGGATACACTTTTGGCCGTACACATGCGCACTGCATTGTGTACGGCCAGTAGTAGTAAAGAATGAACTATAAATGAATACTGTGGAGATCGCTTCTCATTTTTCCATTTTGCTTCTGTAATATCCCGGTTTCTAGCTTAGATAGAAATAGTTCGTTTTACACTTTCTGGATATCGAGGTAGTTACAGTACAGTTACGGTGTGTCTTGCCTGCATATAAGCGCGCATAAGCAACGTGTGCATCAACAAAGATTAATACTCCATCACCAATAAAAAATTTACGTTCTTAAAAAAAGGTTTCCAAGATAAATGGGTTAGAATCCCGCTAAGCTTAAGATTTTTTTTTTTTTATTTTTAGAAAACTAATAGTATAGAAAATCTTCTATCTTAAGTGTGGATAACACCATAAAATGTTAAAAATAAAAATATTATTTCTTTGCAGATGTCACCGTTAGACATGTCACCGAACTATGTGGGTGTTATGTTTGCCATATCTAACTTTGTGGCTAATCTAGGAAGCGTGCTAACACCAATCGCTACTAGTTTGATATTAAACAATGATCCAGTAAGAACTGTCACATAATTACGTTTAATAAAATAGTATTTTTTGTACCTTCACTATTTTTCCTAAATAACAGAGTAAGCAGAGGGAACCTAATGGACACTCAGTTCCTCAGTCTCCGTTCAATTTTAGGGACATTGAATATTAAATGGTGGAATCTTCACATCGCATTTTCTCTTATTACCGGAGTGAAGAAATTAAATGAACTCAACAATCCCAAAGTGGAAACTGAACTCAAAACCGCTTGGTTGACAGTCAATTGATGTGTAATAATATGCTATGCTATCATATGTATTCATATGCTTAAATAAAGTTAAGCTCATAATCAAAAAAGGGTTACTTTTCACAAGCCCTTTCATAATGTAAAAGAAATAACACAAAACCCACAAAATCCATATAAATACTTTTAGCATTTTAACTAAAATAATTGAAAATCTCCAGAATTTTGGGGTTAAATCTTATTTTTGGTATTTTACCGTTTGACGGTTTGTAAAATGTTGGCCCATTTTCGAGGATATTTCATGTGGTGAGTGTGGATAATATTTAAGTAAATTTGCCTTTGAAAGTTAGTGTCACATATATCCTGTAATAAATTAAAATTGAGCTATTAAATCGCAAACATTTTGTTTCTACATTTTTCCCTTCCATATACTTTCTATCTGTACAACTATTCTAATACTAAGTAGTATTATAAAGCTAAAGAGTTCTTTAAACGTGCTAATCTCCGGTACTGCTAGTTTCTATTGAAAAAGTATTTTTTATTGAATATTCCATTCATGGAGGAAAGCTATATGTTATATTTCTATATAGTTTTTATGTATCCTCCTCCGTATATTCAGAATGTGACAAGTGTTAGTTTTGTCCATATAACAACAGATGCAAAGCCGCTTAAAAATATAATATAATATATTATTTATGTATGTACAATATAATTTTTATATTTTTATGTGTGTAGGGTTGAGGTGCCCAACTCATCGATTTGTCTTTTATGTTATTCTTATTTGAAGGTATAAAGAAGCCGTATAGCACACTAGCTATATTTAACTTTTATATATTTGTTTTGCTTTTTGGTAGGATAAAGCGCGGCATTAGGTTCCGTCACTTAACGCATAATGTCTTGAAATATGGCTGAAAGTAGGGTAGGTTAGATTAGGGTGGGTGGTACGTGAAATTTAAAAACAATGTTATTTTGCAGACAGATTTAACCCGTTGGCGTATCGTATTCTTCTTAGCTGCGGGTTTATGCATTACTACAAGCGTCGCCTTCGTATTATTCAGTACAGCTGACCGCCAAGAGTGGGATGATCCTGACTATCTGGACAAAAGGAAATCTGATCCAGGTTTGTAATTTTAAAATAGATTAAAACAGTAGGTTAGTTACTATTTAAAAAAAAAGATATATTTATTTTATTAAATTCTTATTATAGAAGCATAATTTTTATACTTCTTAAAAACAATGTTTCTCTCTTAATTGTGGTATACTAAAATAGTTGGTTGGTTTTCATGAAATATTTATGAAAATATATTACTAAAGTTCTAGAAATTATATTTTATTTTGATGTAATTGAAAGTAGACTTTGTAGTTTTTTTTATAAACATATTTTTTAATAATATCTTTACAGTGTCTATACTTCTTATAATTTAAAACTGAAGTTTGTTTGGGTGAATGCATCTTAGCAACAACGAGTATGAATGGACAAATAAGTAGGGTAGTTTATTTATTAAGAAACGCTATAAGCTATTTTGGCTGTATGTGTCTGAGCTATTCACATTTCTCACATATGTCCATTTGCAGGCAAAACCACAGATTAAAGCTAATTTATAAAAATCATACCTATATCATCATGTATGAGAATAAAAAAAAATTATAATTAAAGATCAAATTACCATAAAATCTGATTAAAATGAATTGTATTTTACAGAGGAAGTAAAACCTAGTCTAACCCAAGAAAAAGCTGCGGTGAAGTAGCATGAATTTACAATATATAGACAATACTTGAAGATATTGTAGGTAAATGTATAAGTATATGTTATATAGTATATATTATGTTTAATATACTAAATTTTCCAATTGTGTCATTTTGAATGAAATTTCATGAAATTTTTAAAGCAACATGCTGATATTTTTTTAAAACACATGAAAAATTTTAATGTCTAAATAGAATGCGGCGAATCTCTCAGATTCGCCGCATTCTATTTAAAACCCGCTTCCCGCTAAGTTCAAATTTTTACACATTTTCGAAAAATATTTTTCTATTTTTAGTGTGGAATAACATTAAAACTGTTAAAATACTGACGTCCTGGTGTTGTTAGAATTCTTCTCTATTAAAAAAAATAATTGAAATCTAAAAATATCCAGAAATAGCAAAATTAAAAGCTTTTTAACAGCATCTTGAAGAATAAAAAAATGTTCCAGTTCGAAACAAAATTAAAAGACTATTATTTTGTTTAATTAAATTTAAGTTATTTGTATTAAGAAATTTAAGGATTTGATTATATTTTAAATTAAGTTGACTATAAGTTTGATAAAAAAATGATTTTTCTTAGAATATACAGACATATATTGTAGTTTTTTTATTATTATAATATAATAACAAAACAAACTATATGTTTATTTTTATTTGTTACCTTCACGCTATATCCTGTATATTGTAATAGTTTCCCCGAACACCTTTAAAAATATTAAACCAAATCAGCTTCACGCTGTATCCCGCACACAGTAGGGTAGGCAGAAGGAACCTAGTGTTAAGACACACCATTCCACACTTTCTGCCGAATTCTGCAGGCATTGCGTGTTGAGTGGCGGAACCCAGCTCCGCGCTTTCCCTCTACACCAGAGCGAAGAAATGAAAATAGAAATGTAAGTAAGTATTTCATCTCCTCGAGTGGGATAGAACCCACAACCAGTCGATTTTAAAGTCACACTCTGTGCTCCTGTGCTACGCCTGACCTCTTAAAGAATTTATTTAAAGAATAATGCTTTGACTCGTGATGTATCTGTGGTTTTCAGTGCAATATTTTTCAATTATTGTACTGCAAACCACAACAACTATCTACATAACTAGAAACTTTACAACTGCGCCAAGGTGATATTATTTCTATCTTTTATATAATATATTTCAACTTAAATTTAAAACGAATTTTTATCAATATACGTGTTTTAAATATAACAAAAAATATTTTAAGAAAATAATCCACAGAAAGTGTTAAGTAACTTTTACAGACACTCGTACCCATTATGTACACATATTAGTTAATAAATGATTTTAAGTTTGTTGTAAATAAGTTAAGTAACAATAAAAAATCGAATAGTTTTCTAGTAGTATAAAAATGATTTACTTTTGAATTATCTCATCTTACTCCAAGAAATAGAGTAATACATGTTTTGTTGTATAGAATTTTTTTAGCTTCACATTGTACTCTGCATATAGGAAGGTTGGGTAACCCACAACTGCATCGACTTGACTTGTTTGTCTGCAAAAAAAACCATTTTTTGTTAAATTAAAATAAAAAATAATATTATTTGCCTTTTATTTACTTTATGTATTCGCCGATAAAATTTTCCTTCTGAGAACCTTTTTTTACCGATTTTAACAAGAAGGAGGTTCTCAATTCCGTTGATTTGGTCCCATAAAAGTTTTAATTTATGAATATTTTTGTTAACTTGGACAAATCAAATGTCACAAGACTTTGTATATATACCTACACCGATTACTAAAAGAGTTTTGATCTGAATTGGGTGAGTCTTGTTTTGTTCCATGGGAGCTGCTTGTCATTTGAGGCAAAATTTATGTTAGTGGTAAATGGCAGAGACGATAAGCAGCTTCAAATAAACTAACTAGTCTTTGACTTATATTGGAGACTGAAATTACAAATAAGAATATAAGAATGTCATTACAGTAATTTTCCATGTTTAATTCAAGTTCTTTATAATATTAAATTAATTTTAGTCTTGGCACTGACTTCAAATCTATTAGTAAGTAGCATATTCAAATAATACTATTGTCTTAACATTAAAGGATTCCATAAGAAGTATTCTAAATTAAATCAATATTAAATTATTTCATGTTTTATAGTTTGTTTGAAGTAGATTATTTTAAACTTTGTTTTTTTCACACGCTTTTATTACTGAACACGCAATGCCTTCATAATTCGGCAGAAAGTGGGCAACGGTCTTAACACTAGGTTCCCTCTGCCTACCCTGCTGTGTGCGGGATACAGCGTGAAGCTGATTTATTTTATTCTTTTATTATTTTGAATTTCGAACTATTTAACTATGTAAAAAAAACCTATGAAACTGAAGTTGGTCCCTTTGTTATCATTTTATCTCTATGAAGCTTGGCAGCTATGAAGAGCTGGTCCGATGATGGAGTCAGAACCTGAATAGTAGAACCAATCGAGTTTTGGCTCATATAGTTTACGATGAAATTAAATTAAATAACTTCTAAATAGACAAAGCGAACCTAATGAAATGACACTTCGTACTTCACTTTATACACTACAAACGAACAAAGACTCCATTTATATTATATTTTATTCTTAAAGTAACACTTTGTAGACCAGAGATGGTAAATATCGAGCCACGATATCGTGGCTCAGTCGAGACGTATCTAACTTCACGCGATGGTTTTATAATTTATTTGTATTTATAAAAAAAACAATTTTTATTTATACATCTATATATATAAAAGGACATGTACTGAGTGACTGAGGTAAGACGCAAGCACAGCCATCACCGCTGTGCGTAGAAACGTGAAATTTGGACAGACGTTTATTTTCATAATCTGGACATCCACTAAGAAGGGATTTTGAAAAATTTTAACCCTAAAGGGATGAAATAGGGGTTGAAAGTTTGTATGGATTTTTTTTTAAATCGGCACCGATTTTAATAAAATTTGAAATTCAAACGCTTAAAAATATTTGATTTTTTTGAATTCACCCCCTAAGGGTTCAAATAAGGTGTTGAAAGCTTATATGGAAAAATCGCCACCGATTTTTATAAAAATTCAAATTCAGACTTAGAAATATTTTATTGAACACGTGTTTCGTGGTTTTTTTAGAATTCACCCCTAAGGGTGCAAATAAGCGAGCGTAGCCGCGCGCGCCCTTTAGTATATGTATAAATAAGACGAGATACCCTCTTTTATTGTTTCTACATGTATAAAGTTTTTCAATTTGGAGTAATCCTTTCTCGGTGTGTCCCAACATACCTCAAAGAAACTGAATGGCAAAGGAGACTGGGCGAAATTGGTCTATGGACTGACAAATGGTGGCCACGAAACTAACAACGTTCAGTGGTCAATCCCCCTACCAGTTGAACAAACGATCTGGTCCCGGAATACACTAGATATGGGAAACACAGTACCGATCATCATGGAAATCCTTGGGATAGATTTGTACAGCCTTGTACGTAAAAGGCTGGGATGTAGATGTTGATGATGGTGAGAAACAAAAATATATAAAAACATTATTACTCTGAAATTACAATTATTTAAAAAATTACATTTAAACAAGGCCAATAACCATCTAACACTTATATACTGTCTGGAAATGTAATTTTAATATTTATTCTAATAATATCAGTTATTTGTTTTTGTTGACAGAGCAATGAAGTAGATTAGAAATGTACGTGACACTCTAGTGTATATAGTCATTGCCTTTTATTATAAAGGCATAAAGATCAAAATTATTCATTTTAATTTTATTGCTTGCTCGTCTAGCAGCATTTAAAAACTAACAGTTTAATTCCATTTTCCTTATTTAATATTTTTTATATTTTTTTATTAATTAATATTTTTTTTCTTTGAATATTTTTAATTTATTGTATTATGGATAGTAATAGAATAAATTAAAAATATTCTGTTAAAATTACCCGCCTTTATCCAAAGTACTTAATGAAAACTTCTGTGGAAGTCTGAGCCCAAGAAAGCCTAAACGGATAAAGAAGATATAAACCACAAACAACTTTGTGTAAGACATAAAAAAATTACCAGGATTTGATGCCGCCAGCAATGTAAGCTTGATGATTGTGAGTTCGATTCTCATTCGAGCATGAATTCTAGAAGACAAAACGTGACGTTGACTTCCGTCACTCAACATGAATTACCTAAAATAATTTGATAAAAAGTGGAAAACAGGGTAATCTAACACTTCTACCTCCTTCCGACCTTGCTATATATGTTATACAGCGTGAAGCTAATAAAGAAAAAATAATGATATCACATTAGAAGTACGAAATATTTGCACAACTATATAGTATCTATTTTTGTATAGTTATAAAAATAAAGTAATATGAATTATTTAATATAAGTTTCTATTATTTTCACTAATTCGCACGAATTTCTATCGTTTTAAAATCTAAACACAAAACATAATTACATATAGAACCATGCACGCTTACACGGTACAATTGAGTAAAATATTCTCTCAAGAATGTAGAAGAGTAAGCACAGACATTAAAATATGCACAAACGTGTAACTGTAGACGGGGCGCTTGTGAGTTCGATCCCTACTCAGTGGAATTAAATATGTATTATTATAATTAACACATTCCTTCTGTTTACCCTGCTATATGCGGGATACAATGTGAAGCTGATAAATAATCTCATACACTCAGATATATTTCAATTGTACCACAAGAAACTTTAAGTGGAAGCCTAAAATCCTTGTGTTAATATATGTACGTAATTAGCTATATTTTGCCTTTTTAGAGACCTTAAATATTTAAAACCCAACACCGTTCTTTCTCCTCCTCTCTCTTCAAGTAAAAAATCATACCTCATCTCATCATACTTATAGTCAGACGTGCCATTATTATAAATGAACAAAATCCTGAAAATTTCTTACAAACAGAAATACTTAAATCTATAAATAAATAATTATATATATAGTTTCGTGTGTAATCAAGGATTTGTAAATAAACTATACTACAGATAACGATAACGAAATCTTTTACTTGTTTCATCTGAACGCGCAATTTTTCGGCATTCAATTTTTACTACTTTCGGCATTCACTTTACTGAGTAAAACTATTTTGCTTTGGAAGGTGAAAATGATATATCTTTTAAAATGGACGTAGAGTTTATAAGAAATAAATATGAAGATAGCTACGATGGGGTTGTTACAAAAACAAGTGAGTTTATTTATTTTTTCATAAAATCATTTTGAAATGCAGTTATTCCATTCCTCGTCCTCCTCCTCATTTTCGGCAATATACAATATCTAGTATTCTATATTTTGTATATTGATAAAATGAAATGTATGTTCAGGGGTCGAACTTAACACCGCTGTATTATTCAACCATACATTTAAGTCTTATTATTATACATCATGTTCCATTAAACAATAGGCTTAAAAAATAAAAAATCAGCTTCACGCTGTATCCCGCACACAGCAGGGTAGGCAGAGGGAATCTAGTGCTAAGCACAACTCACCGTTCCCCACTTTCTGCCGAATTTTGGAGGCATTGCGTGTTAAGTGGCAGAACTCAACGCCGCGCTTGTCCTCGACACCAGAGAAATGGAAATATAAATTTAAGTAAATATTTCATCTCCTCGAGTTGACATCGGACCCACAACCAGCCGGTTTTACAGTCACACTCTGTGCCCCTGCACCACGACTGGCCTCACTGGTACTTAACTTAAAATTCAATAAAGGAGTGATTGTTTATTATTAAATAAATATAATTGTAATTAACACCATTATGACGCAGTAGTATTGTACCTGACAAAATAACTACCTACGGAGGCAAATACTTATGTTTCCCTTAACAGATTCGTCAAAGATAAAGCAAGAAAATGATTTTCTCTATAAATAAAGTCAGTGTTACGAAAATTAAATAAAAAACAAAGTGACGTGTCACTACTTTCCCTTGAATACATTCGGGTGTTCT
>DWMY01000964.1:0-17619 GCA_018249775.1 Heliconius hecalesia formosus | reverse complement strand
ATAAAAACAAATATCTTAATGCTATATTTCTGAAATTTCATTTCATAAAATAAAAACCATTTTTTGATGAAATTTGGATACTTCATGCAAGGAAAAAATTTCAACTCCGATGGGGCAGTCCAAACCGCCTTCAAAAATTTTAGTGAGTGTCCGCATGATTTTTTTAGTAAAAAGTTCAATGAACTACCTATGAGATGGCAAAAGTGCATAGATAACAATGGTTCATATTTTGATTAAATAAATATATTATATTAAAAAATATTAGACTTTTTGTTCTGCCCATGCCAAGCGCCAATTTCATCAATATTATTTTTTTGAGGAAAGTCATCTACTATAATATATGCTAAAAATGTTATGTTATTAAAAATCTCTGAGCAATGTATTATTGTAACTAATTAATTAATCATCGTAAAAGAATAATGAAAAATATACATTACATATTTTTTTAATTGTTATAGTGTTATTCCATTTACATCGCGGGTTCAAATCGCGTAAATTATAAAAATGTTTTCAGACATTTTGTAAATAGGTAAATATTTAACATACATTAGGTTTTACAAAAAGAAAACATTTAAAATAAATTCCGGTAGGATTGCCTAATACTTCAATAATCGCGCGTGACATCAAGTATGTAGTTACATTTGTCGAAAATACGAACAACATTTGGAGTCGTAAAATATGTTGTATTTATTGTCAGGTTATTCACAAACGTAAAAAAAAAATTGTAATTTAAATATTTTAGTCTGTTCATTTCATTAAACAGCATTGCAGTGCAGTTTAAAAGTGACACACGTTCACGCGTTGTTGTGTTCCATTCCAATTAATTTAGTTAGTTAGTTAACGTAAATATTCACAATACCTATTATACTGGAATGGCAAATTAAATATTTTGCGGTAATAGAATGCATTGTTTGGTTTATGGCTTTTAGTTCACAGTAATGAATATGTAATTTTATTACTGTGTAATAATTAATACATTATAATTTTAGTGACAAATTATAATATTAACACTTTAAGAAACTGCTTATCTAGTACTTGAAACTTGACAATGCTGACGACAGTGGAGGAATGAACAAAATATAATTTTACATATAAAAAATAATTCTATATATTTATTTCATTTCGTTGAGTAGGGATTGAACCCACAACCAGTCACATTTACAGTCACTTGTGCCCCAGCATCACAACTGACCTCATGTACATTATTTCATTTAATTAGAGGAAAAATGAAAAACAAGATATGAGAGATTTAAATAAAGTGGAATTTGTGTATTCTAATTATCAACACATACATAATTGACTCTTTCAAATTTTAAATAAGTAGATAGAATATTATTATAAAATATTAATAATGTTGAAAAATAATATTATGCACATAAAGATAATTATTGGAAACAAAATGTACTTTTTAGCTTAGTAACAGAATAGGAAGAAAGAAGCTTATGTGTAAAGAATTTGTTCTACACTACTCGAATTGGGACACAGTATTTTTCTTTTTACAATAATCACATATGAGCACACTTATTTAACTAACCATATTAATGTACATGAAAAAAAATAAAAAGAAGACATTATCATTTACTTGTGTTTTGTAGCCAATTTCCAAAGGTAACTTAACAATATTTAATCACATTAAATTCCAATAAAAATTCTAATAATACAATTACTTAAAAAAACTCACTCACTTTAAGTAGCGCCAATTCTCTTTTATGTTCATTTATGACCAGTCTCTGTTCAGCTAACTCCTGTTGGAAGTCAGTAAGCTTGCCCTGTTGTGTGGCAATCAGAGCGCGTAACTCCCTTACACAGTTGTGCTCCGATAACTCATCTTTTGGTATTACAAGCCCACAGCCCGCCTCGCATGGCATTGGCCTTTTTGGATTAAATTCACCTAAAAATTATATTTTTGTTATTAACAAAAATAATAAGTAAAATATTTTAATTTTTTTGTGTAAATATAAATTTTGTAATGAAAAAAAAATATTATACACTTTTTTTATTTTTATGCTGTAACTCACATACAACAATGTAGACAGAGAGAATCGTGTGACTAAATAAACCAACCACAGCCTTCTGCTTAAATTGTAGACATTTTGTCTTTATTCCTTGGAATGAGAATCAAATACACTACCATTGCATTTTCCAAATAAACACTATCCCAATACACAACAATGGCCTCAATTTATTAAATTATGTAGGTTGTTATTGTATATTTTTGACTATTGTTTATTTATTTTTTTAAATATAAACTTATAATATTAATTTATATTATAGATGATTTATAACTAACAAGATATTGCTTAACCTTTCACTCTACATTTATCCAATTACATATTAATATCAATATCTTATAAGTATCATGTTACACAGTAGTTGACTATGATTGGCTTATTTATTTAATCCTGCAATTTACTTACAAGTATTTATTATAACTTTAAACATGTAATAATTATTTATTGCTTACATAAATACAATAAAAATAGATTTTATTTTCTTAAAATATTAGCAGTCGAGAATTTTTTGGTAAATATTCTGAATACTCTACTAGTGTACATACATAAACAACATTAAATATAACACATATTGGCAATTATGTTGTGTTTAGTTATTATAAAATCGTAGATACATACATTCTACTAAATGTGATGCCAGTGAGTCAAGTTTTAAAATAGCAGTACATCCATGAGGAGCATTATCACAGCTTGTACATAATCTGAAAAAACAAATTAAGTCAATATTTTGTGGCAAAAACTATTGAATAAATGATATAAGCAAATATAATTTACTTAAATAAGTATTTTTCTTTCCTAAGTGTGGAATAACACTTTAAAAATGCTACAAATATAATTTCCTCGTGAATACATCGCAAAATAAATAATAACCTTTAAAAGAATAATACTTGTGTCATAGCAATAATTATTAAAGTTGAGCTTAATAACACTATTTACTACCAAATCATAACCTGAAATATTTTAGTTCAGGTAATAAGTAAAATCAAATAAGTTATGTTGTAAACTGACCTGGATAGCAAATTACGCAGTATTCTTGGAACAGGTCTGAGTTGGCTTGCGGTTACCGATTGCCGGTCAACAGGACAAGTTGGTTGAAGACTAAACCACTCTGTTATGCATGCACGACAGAATGCATGTTCACAAGCTGGTGCCTAAAAACGACACTAGTACTATAAGTACTTACTTAATATTATAGAATGTATGTCTATAAAAAAATCCTACCTGTAAAGGATCCTCTAAAACTCCAGAACAAATAGGACAAATAAGTTCTTCGTCGACGTCACCTTGAAACCTCTTGATTTCAAAGCCCATTCTTAATTTTAAAGCAGATATACATTAGCACAGTCAAATTTCTTAAAATAATATAACGAAGACATGAACACGTTATTTATTTTGCTTTATGAAAATATGTCACATTCAGCATACAGATTTGTGTCATCCAAATCTAAGTGAATATCAAATAACAACAAAAAAGAAATACATACAAGGCATAAGGAAGTGCCGTTGTGTATCATACAAATAGTGCTGTAAATGTCAAAGAGTGCATTTTGGTTAATCGATACTGCTAATAAGCAATTATTGATGTATCGAATAGTAACACATATTACTTAATAATTAATTTATAAGTGATTAATAGACGAGTGTTATATATACTAGATAGATGATATTATATTTTTTAATACAGATCAGTTAAATTTATTTGGTTGTACACATTATTGCCAGCCATAAAATTTGTACGAAGATATATGTATACAGTAAAGTGGCAACCTTATTGTATACTGCCACTTTACGAAATCCATGTAATCTGCCATTCAGCAAATCTTTTTCTTCTGTTCTCGTTTAGATCTTGAAATGATGGATCAAAAGCTCGGGATCAATTAATATGTGTTTATTTATCTTGTGAGTTTTCCGTTTAAGTTTTAAAAAGTATTAATAAACATGAGTG
Source organism: Heliconius hecalesia formosus (assembly GCA_018249775.1). Taxonomy (NCBI): domain Eukaryota; kingdom Metazoa; phylum Arthropoda; class Insecta; order Lepidoptera; family Nymphalidae; genus Heliconius; species Heliconius hecalesia. Next base: position 13,662 of record DWMY01000964.1, on the reverse strand, counting down.
TTTTTAAATCTGCAATGGGGTACTTCAGTTCTGGAGGTGCCAACGGTGGCAGTGATAATGATTTTGTAGGCCAATTTGTGGAGATAGGGAACATGAAATTGAGAGTCAAAAAAGTTATTGCAGAAGGTAAGTGCGCAGTAAGTAATTTTAACGTTTGCTCACAAACACATTTTTAATTCGCAATACTACTGGGTCACTGCACGCTTTAAAAGTCCATTGGGGGCGTAAGAATACATTGTTTGACTTCTCTTTGTCCTTTAATGTTTTATTTATAGTTGTTATAGCTTTCTGTGATAAATTTACAAAAAAATGTCTAATTACCAAAGTCATTTTTATAAACTTACTCTATTATAAGTGGACAAACACAATATTAGTATTTAAAATAACTATTTTTCCTATTACTTATCTTTAATATATTTAAACTAGACTTCACTAGAATTATCCTGAAAAAATCATGTTAGAATGTGATGATATAAGTATCTTGGCTTCTATCCAAAAGGTTTGTAAATTGTTTAAGTTTTTTTTATTTTATGCCTTATTAAATTGTTAATTAAAGAAATATATTTTTAGGTGGATTTGCATTTGTATTTGTTGCTCAAGATGTATCTTCTGGTACAGAGTATGCCTTGAAAAGGCTTATGGCAGCTGATGAACAGGCAAATAAGAATATAATTCAAGAAATTAGTATATTGAAAAAACTGTCAGGACATCCAAATGTAATTAAATATATAGCAGCATCTTTTATTGATAAAGCAAAAACTAGCCATGGCATGGGTGAATATTTACTACTAACAGATCTTTGTAGTGGAGGAAGTTTAATGGAAGCTTTACAAAATAGGGGTCAAGCATTTCCACTGCCTACAATTTTAAGAGTTTTCTACCAAACCTGTAAAGCTGTGCAACATATGCATGCTCAAGTGCCTCCAATAGCTCACCGTGATCTCAAGCTAGAAAATTTCTTAATATCTAATGAAGGTATTTTATTTTCTTAATCTCCTTAACAGTTATGATACATTCGGTATTAAAAAAAAAACAATATTTTCTTTTTAGCTTCATGCTGTCTGTATATAATATTTGAATTTATTATTATGCATAATATATATTTTTTTATGTATGACATGTAAAATTATTTTTTTAAGGTACAATTAAGCTATGTGACTTTGGTTCTGCTACTACAGATGTCTATATGCCAAATCCCTCATGGAGTGCAAATCAAAGAAATATGTTAGAAGAAAATGTAAGTAAACATATAGGTGGTCCAAAAATTAGAGACATATATTACACTAACAAAAAAATAAGCAAATTCTTCATTGAAATTTTTGATGAACTGTTTACAAATATTTGATAGGATTCTGATAATAATCTATAGTTTTTTTTTTTCAATTAAAGTATTGCTTATAGTTTATTCACACTTGTTTTTAGAATCCTGTAAAAAATGTAAGATTTTATAATTGGTCAGGCCATTCCTGAATTCCCATACAGGTTACTCAATAGGTGTTATATTGTACTTCTTCTTTCTTTTTGTGATATTCATTGAGGATGAATACCAAACCAATCAGTAGGGTTGTTTGTGTAACAATAAGCAGTGGTCTGTATTGTTATTATAATTTATCAAAATCTTACAATAAAGATAAATAGAATTTCTAATTTAAACATTTCTAGCTTTTTTATTAAATTTATTTTCAAATCAGACAAATTTAACACAAATCTAATGATTGTGTGATATTCATCAGTGTATATGTTTCCAAACATTTTAAATTGTTGAAAAAAAAAGTTGCTGTGGGTTTGATTTTCTCTTGCAAAAAAATATATTTTTATTTTCCACTCATATACATAGCATTGCCACTCAATATGTAATATCTCAGAAATTGGATGGAAAGTAGAAGATGGAGTGTTTTGACACTAGGTTCCTTTTGCCTAACAAATATTTTATTATCAAAATTAAAATGTTCTTTATTAAATTAGGCCATTGCAAGCACTAGTCTAAATTGTTAATTTACATGAAAATTTCAGTCCTTATTAAAGCTAAATATGGCTCAAAAGTCAGATTCTGATAAAATATTCTAACAGGAACCTAAGCAGTAGCTTTTTACCAAAAAACATATGAACAAATATTGTTTAACAATTTTTTAAATATTTTGTACATATTTCAGCTGGCACAGTTCACCACACCTATGTACAGGGCGCCGGAAATGCTTGACACATGGGACAATCGTAAAATAGACCATGCAGTGGATGTATGGGCCTTAGGATGTATTCTATATACATTATGCTATATGCAACATCCATTTGAGGATTCTGCGAAGTTAGCTATATTAAATGGAAATTATAACTTGAACCCCAATGATCAACGATATAAATGTTTTCATGAAATTATAAGTAAGAATTTCCGTTAGCTTTTCGATGTATTCCGTATATATCAGGGTAGTTTGAGGGAACCTAATGTTAAGACACTCCGTTTCTCACAATCCACCTAATTTTCGAAGTATTGCATGTGGAGTCTTGATACTCAACACAATGCTGTTAACAGAGCAAGAAATTAAAAATAATTCATTCTCCTGAGTGGAACCAGAACCAAACAACCAGAAACTGTGCTGTTATGTCACAACAGCCTCTCAATGTTTATCTCCTATTTTTCAGTAATATCAATTAGAGATTTTTTTTATGTAAACTGTAATTTATTTATATGATCAATATTTTTGTCTTAATTCCTTTTATACAGTCATTTGTATATATTAAAAAATAATTACTGTCAAATTTTACTACTTACATTAATGTGATTATTATCTTGTTATTATCACACGTTTTCGCCAAGTTCTCGAGGTATTGCTTGTTGAGTGGCGGAACTCAACGCCCGCTTTGCCTTGTACCAGACGGTAGACATGAAAATATTAAATATTTAATGCCTCCTAGTGGAAGTCGAACTCACAACCGTCGCGTTGATATTCACACGCTGGTCCTACTGCGCCACAATAGCTTTAATTTTATTTTCAAAATCGTAATAAAATATTATTTTGCTTTATTATAATATGTACTATTTTTGATAGGAATGAGTGATAAGACACTATATTAACTATATATAATATATAATTTAGTGTAAGTGTGTAATGTGTTATAATTCTCAATTTTTCATTTTGCAAATATATTTCACAAATATGACCAGCCATGTCATGGACGAATATAGGGCCACCAAAAATTCGTGTGATATGATCAAATCTTACTTATGCTTAGTCCAGTAAGTACTTACAGAACATAGATATAAAGTATAATATTGACATTGGACGTTTTTGCAGGTGGTTGCCTTATAGTGAACCCTGAGGAGCGTCTACCTATAAGCAGTGTATTGGAGCGGCTGGCGGCCATAGCCGAGTCGAACAACGTCAATCTCAAGCAACCACTCAAATTTGAGCGTAAAAAAGTTGAACAATCTGTGGCCACTAGCTCGCCAGGTAATAAGAAGTCAAGTAAATATTACACTACCATATCCTAAGTCGCGTGTATCGTTACAACAAAATCAATATATATCGTTGTTACTACGAATTACTATCTACGGTACGTTTATGTTCTGTTGCGTTATCGAGCTAACAATGGTCAAGTATTTTTTGACTTTTTACACTCAAATTTTATTTTTTATTTTTTTTTTCTATTTTCAATTTGAGTTTATTATTTAATTTATAAAGCAATAGAGAGAGTGTCTTTACATTCCGATATCAACAAACAAGGTAAGAATGTTATATTGAAATTATTCACGGCCCATCGAAGGTAGTATAGCATTTATTTGACTTTTCCTGTTTTACTAATAATAATAATAATAATAATGTTATATAGTACGGATGCTGTTTTCAGTAAACTGTTTTATGATAACGCTTGTTGCTAAAAACAATGGTCTAAATTATTATGGCTTCACATCACTGAAGTGTCTAGTCTCAAGTAAAGAATATTAAATATTAACTATTGTCGAATATTAAACCACTGAGTTGGTATTCATTGTTGATTAAAACATGCCATGAGAAAATATTAAAAAAAATAAAGCGAAAGAACTTTAAAATTAATTAGATAATTAAATTATTTTTAAAATGTTATTACCAAAAAAAAGACAGTACACATTTAAAAAGTGTGTGGATTGAAGTTAGATTTAGGGTTATATATCATGCTATTTAAATGCACTATTTTACTCTTAACAAAGTTATGTGACATTCCTTATTATAATTAATTAATGAGACCCCATATTATATAATGTATTCTATTCTATTTTTTAAAGTGTAGCTAATATTCATAATTGAAATAGTAATCTTGATGAAATATTATGATTACATTCCTTCAATCAGATACTACTTTAGTATTTTTGTAACAATTGTAGGAATAAAAGGAACAAACAATAATCAATGTATAAAATGTTTCATATTTTGCAAACTAACAATGTGGGAAGCCGAAAATTTTATTCATAATTCGATACTAACATTACGGTGGCTTGGTGAACAGCACTTAAAATGTATATTAATCGTCTATCGGTATTTCACATTTTATTGGTGTATTTACTAGTCGAAATTAAGAAAAAATAAGTTAATAATTCTAAGTAAATCATTGTACAAACATGTCACATAAATCATGGATTTATGATATTTCGAGACAATATGGTGGTAGACTTGCAGAGATGAATTACGAAATTTATGTATATGGAAAGCATATATGTAACATTCATACATTATTTATATAATCGCTAATACAATAAGTGATCATTTTGGCAGACGATTGTTCTAAAACATGTCAAAATAAATCATATTTCATTTTTTTTTGTTTATTTATATAATGTCAGTTGAAGGGAAATAAAAGGATATATTATCATCATTATTGGTTTGTTTTTATTTATAAACAGTTCATGCAGTATAAAGGAGGAATACTTTCGAAAGGATATCACGGAAATAAGGGTAAATTAACTTGAAACTTGCTATGGCTACACTAACCTTTCATAATTTGTAATTAACGCTTACTAATTTTTAACTGTTCGCCCATTAAGTATGTTGCCTAATTGGTTTAATGAAAGTTTTATATGAACTAACCGAAAACATAATTATAGATAATATAATATGATATGTATAAACCCTTTTTTTGTTGTTTTTTTTATATTTGTTTTATCATTATCTAGGTTAACAATATTTGCATTTTAACGCACGGCCTAAGAATATACATAATTCATGAACGAGATCTCTAATAAAATTAAAACAAACTAGCTTAATTATATTTATTTTTATAAATGTTTTTTGTAATAACGATTCAAATTGCTTATAAAACATAACATACATTATAAAACATAATAATAATATGGTCCCAGAATCATATTTATTGAAGCCAAAACCAAGCGTGCATTTTATTTTCTGTAAAACATAAGGTAAAAGAAATTTTACATATTTATGATACCTACATATTGCATTGTTACTACTTACGAGCGATACAACCCTAGATGTGGATACAACGATCAAGTAAAGGTGACGGTTTCCCGTAAATTTACTTTATTTGGCACTAATTTTGATACTGTACATTGTAGATAGGTATATTGGCACCATTTGGGGATGATTGATTTTATCACGAAATATTTTAGTTGTGGTTTTCTTGTATAGCCTAATAAATAGTTTTGAAATTAGAGCTAGGTTTCATGCAATCACTTAAGTACAGGTAGAGATAAAGGTATTTTATATCTAGGATCGTTGAAGCAGACCGATTTCAGTTTCCATCTGCCTATTATTTATTTTCTATATAATTTGCATGTGATTAGTCGACGCTTGTCCCTGTTCTGTTAGTATGAGCTAAATCATTGCATGTCCGTGTCTATACAGATGAAGTCACATGCCTTTGTCTTATCTTTTCGAAAACGCTTAAATATCTACCTTCTAGACTTTCATATAATTACTTTAATTGCTTAATTTAAAAGGAATATATTATTATTGTATATTCAAAATATTGTACACCTAGTATCAAAACAGCCGATCTTCTTAAAAAAAAAAAAGAATTTAGTTTCAACTGTAGTAAAGGCATGGGACTTAAATCGACACGAAGGTCAGTGTCCATGCATATCACGTTTTCTTTTTCATTTTAGGTGTTTTCAACTTTTTTGGGTGCCCGATTGTTTTCTCGTTTAAATGACCCGTGGCGCATGAATCCTTGGACTCCATCTTGAAAGCTTACTAGACATAATGGATATGCTCGCAATGATGAGTATTGTTTTTATTTATTAGTAATTACGCCGTCGCGCCGCGCTGCCTTTAAATGTGCCAAAAATATACTAACTAATCATTTACCTTACTTAACTGCATGTCACTGCATTTTGTCAATCGAAATTGAAATTAAATTTGTGGTAATGAATACTATAAATAATATTTATTTCTTATATTTACTGTGCTATGATAGAATTAAAGTATATATTTTAATCAGCAATCTTTTTTTCTCTATTAAAATTGTTAAGAGAAAATTTTACGACAAAAAAATCTTTTTTTAAATATAAATCAGTGTTTTAATTATGTAAGTTTTGGACGCCTGTCGTAGCGCAGGGGCACATAGTGTGACTGTAATACCGACTGGTTGTGGGTTCGATCCCCACTCGAGGAGATGAAATTTTTATCTAAATGTATATTTCCATTTCTTCGCTCTGGTGTCGAGACAAAGTGCGGCGTTGAGCTCTGCCACTCAACACGCAGTGCCTTCAGGTTTCGGCAGAAAGTGGGGAACGCAGTGTCATAACAATAGGTTCCCTCTGCCTACCCTGCTGTTTGCGGGATACAGCGTGAAGCTGATTTTTTTATTTACGTATCAATCATAATATTTGAATAAACACGTACATATTATATATATGAAAGTTACTAGAACATTCTACTAAAAACAGGCCTTTATCCTCGTGCCCTATTTAAAAAATACGGCGGCTATTAGTTTTAATTGTAAGATCATATTCTGGATAGAGGTCATATCGTTCAATTGATACTACTTTTGGAATAAATTCCCTCTTGTTTAGTCGCAGTGCGGCGCTATTGCGTGTTATTTATATATTTTTTTTATACTTGCTTAGGCAAACATCCTCTTTTTTGTTGTGATATTTTTAAATAAATAGTTTGACTATAATCTATTTATTAAATAGTAAAATCTTTTCGATTCTTATTTGCAATAAAAAATCCAAATTGTTAAGAAGTAGATATTAGACAATAATATTTTTAATAAAATATTAGAAACTCAATTGAGAAGACGCTATTGTATTGTATGTAACATTCCAATTGTAATGAAAAGCATTAAAAGTTATGACTAGTTAGTTATTTTAGTTGAGTATATTTATTTTGTTAATAATTTTCTTAAAGACAATCAAAAATAGAAAATACATAAAAAAATAATGTACATAATAATTGATTATATTATGTATTATATAAAATACCACTTTGGAAAATCGGTTTGTTTTCGAAAGAGAATGGATATATCGAAATTTTGTACCTAACTCTTTTTAAAATGTAGTTAATACTGTGTACAAAGTACGTTCTATAATTTATTATAATCAACTTCTATTTTTCTTAATAAAACTACTTTAGAAAATAAATCTTAATATTTAGTTACCGCAAGTTTTACTTATATTATAAGAATCTGTATTTTTCTTTAAAAAGATAACAAAAAACAGTATTCATAACTTTAAATATTTTAGTTCTTATTATAATTAATTGCATATACAAATACTTTGTGAGTGATTTCTTTTATCTAATTATGCAGACAAATAACAATTTGTGCAATATTAAATAAATAGTATAAAAATCGTAATGAAAACACCATCACCACCACCAATATTGATCACGTAAAAAAACAACTATTTATTTTTGATTTTTAGTGATTTTAATTTTAAAAAAACCGTCTTCGAAAGTATTCTTCTTTTTTAGGTAATTACCTAATTAACGTTCTGTTTTATGTTCATAAAATATTTATTATAATAAATTTGAAATTTCAATTGTATTTCTGGAAAGTAGTTTTCACTTAATTGTCACATTCCTTAGGTTCTATTTTTAATTACATACTGCTCTGCAGTTCTGATTATATTGTTTAAAAATATAATATTTCTTCGAATTTAAATGGAATTGTAACAATGTATCTTTCAGTGTAAGGATACATCATTGTTTAAGAATTTAAAAAGTTAGATTTTTATTAATATTTATTATAAAAACGATTAACAGGTTTCTGAGGAGCTAATTAATATTGTATTTTTAATATAGCATCACATTTTTGAAATGTAGACAAAATAATGATTGGAAACCATTGTTTTATATAACTACATAATATATGCAAGCAATATTTTTGTTACTATTAGGCTATAAGCAATGACTTGTGAAAGTGTAAAGATATATTTAAATTTAGAAATAAAGATAAAATTAAAGGCAAATCAGTTGTTTTTATATCCATATATTTACCAATTTTATTAACTTTAATTGGCTATTGAGCAAAGTCAACAGTTTATAATTATTATAATTAACAAATTGTAAAAATTTTTATTTGCCAATTATTGGCAAAATAAAATTTCTTTAACGGAAAAATAAAAATGATTCAGAATTCGACACTGATATTTCCATTTTCCCGCCAAGCACTATTTTTTTTTCAGCGGTCAAAGAGCCAACCGCAAACGTCCAGGAGCCAGTGACTCCGCGACCGCCGGAGCCGAGTCGCCCCCCGCCCCCTGCGCGGCCTCCTCCCGCACCACACACGCCTTTACCTCAAGCACCCCCTACTTCGGGGGGATTGTTTTCATCCCTTAAAGATGGTGCGGGAAGCTTCTTGAAAAATCTAAAGGATACGTCGTCGAAAGTTATGCAAACGGTTCAACAGTGAGTTGTTTTTTTTATATTTTTTTTATATTTGTAATAATTTTATTCGTGGTTCTAGCTCAACAGTTACAGTTCGCACGCGGTGAAGTGTCAAATGTCGAAAAAGTACTAGCCCTAAATAATCTGCTTTTTTAAATATTATTTAAATAAGCAAAATATTTTATTCCTTAAAATTTATGACAATTATTACAATAATACAATTGTTTATATTATCGACAAATTTATTGTGACGTCATCTGAAGAAACGGTGATATTTTATCAAAAATTGTAATAACAGAACGTAGAAAAGTGAAGAAAATGAATGTTTACAGATGACATATTTAAGAAATGTATGATATGTTACAATATTTTTTTTATTTCTAGATCAATAGCCCGCGCTGACCTCGATATCAGCTATATCACTAGTCGCGTTATAGTTATGTCGTATCCTTCCGAATTATTGGAAAGCGCATACAAAACCAATCACATTGAAGATGTTAAAGTGAGTATATATTATATTTCATGTTATTTTAATGATAAAGAATGTTCGAAACCACTAAAATATTAATTTTTGATATGTTAGAAAAATGGAATCGAGATTTATTTTTATAAATATCCTAAATGGTTTCATTTTCACTAGTTCATCATGTTGATATAAAATTTATATTAAGAGCTTTTGGTTAGATTATTCAGGTAACAAGAATACAATACGTGGATAGATTTAATGACAACATTCCTCGCTTATGAAAAGGAATTGAACTCCTACCCAGTACTGTTCACAACAAACCCATCGGAACAATATTATAGAGTTATAACATATAAGAAATCATATGATAAGTGACAATTAAATTCCAAATGTATCTAGAAAATTCGGGAACGCTTCCACACGTAAACATATAACCCCTATTTATTACGATTTAACCACTTTGGCGCAGACAAAAGGTAGTATAATTAAATTAAAAAAACATACAAAGATATAATAACTTATACCTATTACCAGATGTACCTAGAAAGTCACCATCCAAACGGCAAGTACTGTGTCTATACAGTCCACGACGCTCGAGCCCGTTTCCCTCGACGCCAGCTAGTGACTGACACGGCAGTGTGGCCGACTGATGACTATAAGGCGCCATTATTAGCCCCATATTACGCTTTGTTGCAACATATGTATCAGTATTTGGGAAAGGATGATAAGTCCGCGTTGGTCATTGCTTGTCAGGTATGTGGTTAATTATTTTATTGCTTTATGTATTTTTCTTTAAGTTAAATACTAAGAAGAGATAGAAATAAATAATATTTTTATTTCCTCGCTCTGGTTATGAGGTGAAGCTCGGCGTTGACTTCTACCGCTCAACACGCAATGCCTCTAGAATTAGTCCAGAAAAATGGAAAAAGGAAATGTTTTAATGGGAAAGGCTAAAGAACAGGATAAAGAAATAAACTAAAGAATAACTTTTAATCTCTTTTATGTGAATTGCATTTTGGGTGAAACACTTAATAGTAACACCTAATATAATAAATAATCAACAAAATATAATAATTTACACTAAATAAATTTCACCATTTAAAGTATCCGTTACCATAGACTACTTTTAAATGTCTATTACCATAAACATATAACATATTTATTCTTGTGGAAAAATAACAATAAATTAGAATGAACAAAAGAACAAGCACGTCTTAATTACGTGAAATTAGTATATTTTTTTTATTTTTTTAGGATGGTAAATCAAGATCTTGTATGCTCCTTTGTGGATTACTCATATACTCAAAGTTAGTTACTGTCCCTGAAGATGCATTGCAAATTTTTGCCGTTAAAAGGACACCAATTAACCTTCCACCGAGTCAGCTAAGATATTTATACTACCTCAGTAATATTATAAGGCATGTATATTTTTTTCAAAATTATAATGTTGTTTTTTTTTTACTTTAAAGTAGTTTAATTTGATTAAGGGTATATAATTGACTTATTGCTACCAAATTTTGAAATATCAAAACAAATTTATTAAATTTAGTCCAAGAGGGACTATAATACTATTACCATGAAACAAGATAAAGTTATGTATGTCGAATATAATACTAAATATATGCACTTACTTCGGTTAAGAATTTAATTTAGAATGTACAAATCGCGAAAATCAAATATGTTGTTAAATTATATTTTTTTAATATTATTTATTATTTTCAGACCCGAGCCAGTGCTGCCGCACTTTAGACCAGTTTCACTTGTTTCACTGACAATTCAGCCAGTTCCGTTATTTACCAAAGCTAGGTATATATTTATAAATGTTTCAATTTTAAGCATTTTTAGGGTTCCATAATTTTGTTGTCTGTTGTCTATCCGTGTGTCAAGCCTTTATCTCAGGAACGCTTAAAGATATGAAGTTGAAATTCAAGCCATATACTCAGATATACGGTCCCTCAAAAAATCGTATTCTTACATTTGCTGAAAAAAAAATCGCAGTTTATATCGCAAAAACGCCTATTTCAACAGTATAAAAGGAATCAAAGTTAATAAAATATTTCCGGTTGACCTAGATTTATAAAATTTGGCAGCTAGCATCTACAGGTAGTACAAGTTCAGGAACTGAAAACTATACATTTGTGGTTAAATCCTAAAAAATAATAGTCTTAAAAGGGTGACAAAATTTGGTTTTAAAGCCGTTACTTCAAGTGAGGCCAAGCTAAGCATGAAGTTCAGAAAAAGTTCGAGACCTCCAATTTTTGCACGGAACCTTCGCTGGGCGAGTCCGACTTACACTTCTCAGAGCTATTTATGAGATATGACACGTTAGCAGTAGTAGGACATGTGCGGGATATACCTTTCTCAACAAATGGCATTGATTTTTTTGCGTTGGCACTATCCAGTGCAAAAATTTAAATTAATTCAAGTAGTTCCTGAGACTAGCGCGTTTAACGACACATACTTTTCATCACTCGTGGAAACTCGTGGAAGCTTTATTGATATAAAGAATATATAGATTACAAAAATTAATATATATTTAAAGTAACTTGATGGATTTGAAAATCATAGGCAATTCAATGTGACATGAACATCTTGCTTAATCGGAAGATTTATATATATTTTTTAATTATCATCATATCATGTATATTTGGTTATTTTTATGTATAAATACGTTTTTAGGGACGGATGTCGACCCTTTCTAGAAGTATATAATGAAGATCGATTGATATCGCCGCCACTAAGAAATTATGAAAGCATGCATCTTTATATGATGGCTGAAGGAAAGGTACTACTTTTATACTTATAACATCTAAAGTATTATAAATTATTTTACTAATACTGCGGTCCGTTGGTATTTTTTAACCAACTTCTGTAAGAAAAGGAGGTTATCAATTCGACTGTTTTTTTATGTTTGTTTTATTAATTTTCATTTTTTTGAATTAGTCAATAGCTTTTGAAATTAACTGTATATTTGAGGCGCTCGTAGCGCAGGCCGCACAGCGTCTGTGTAAAGTCAGAGAATAAGGTAGTGAAATTTATTCATTCTCATAACAAGACAAAATGGTAGCGTTGAGTTCCGCTACTTAAAATGCAATATCACTAATGTTCCCTGTACCTTGCAATATGTGGAATACAGTGTTAAACAAAAACATTTTTTTTAATTTCAATTGTTTTAATAGATATTTTTTAAATTTAATTTAATATTTATAGGTAACCCTTCCCCTGGATAGTACAGTGGTAGGCGATGTAACTATAATAGTGTACCATTTGCGTCAACAACTGGGTCGACTCCAACGTGTCCCGATGATGTCTGTAGCATTCCACACTGGTTTCTTGGATTACGATCAGCATGTTATTAAGTTTACAAGGTAACGTGTGCTTGTTCATTACAATGATTTAAATAAAGACAAATATTATAAATATATAATTGGTAAAAATTAATCGAAACTAATTATATCGTCGGTTTAGAGTGTAAACCTGTAACAACCTATTAAGCAAATTATCAGATACAAAAAAATGCATTTAAAAAAAATTACGTGTAAAGTATATATTTTCTCAGAAGGTTTTTATATTATCTAAACTTTAAAGAGCTACAATACTTTATGTATTGATAATAATTGCTAATTGATAATCTTCCAATAATTATATAAGCAAAAATCGTAAAATTGAATCTGTGCAGACAACATCATCTTCTTTCAACGCGGCTACAACTCGTCGACCGAAGTAATAAAATTTTAATAAAACTTCCTTTATTTATGTTTAGGTCGGAAATCGACGGCATAGACGAATCAAGTCCCGTAAACGAGCATTTCTCATCAAACGTGTCGTTGGTTATTAGTCTCGTAGTGCAAAACGGGGAGCGGAGGAAACCAAGGAGCGACCTCTGGGAGGAAGATCACTCATACCCAATAAGAACTCCTGATGTACTGTTCTCCACTACTTTAGAGAGAGATGAGACTATTGATAATTTTGGTATGTAACGTTTTTCTATTAATTTTTTTAGGCAGAGGAAACCTAGTGTTAAGTCACTCCGTTTCCTATATTTCACTTAATTTTTGAGGTATTTCGGATTAAGTGGCGATGCTCAGTGACAAGCTTTGTCTTATGAATGGAGCAAGGACATATAATTCATACTCCTCACATGTGAATCGAACTCACGACCGTCGCGTGTACAGTTACACACTGAACGCTACGCCGCATTAATCTCTAGCTGTTCTAATGTATGTCTTTATCTTAAAATATATCAATCTATATATATATATATATATATATATATATATATATATATATATATATATATATATATATATATATATATATATATATATATATATATATATATATATATATATATATATATATATATATATTAATGTT